>VMBQ01007412.1:0-25476 GCA_007657795.1 Dreissena rostriformis | reverse complement strand
TTCCCAATTTCACGGTTTATCACACAATTTTTCCCAATTCAAAAGGCACTGGCAGTAAAATATAAAGCAAAAATAATCGCTGCAGGTTCATGCGTTTGACGTGAAGACCTGCTCATGGCAGACCCTAAATGTGAAAGGGGATTCCCCAAAACCGAGACACGGTCATGCGGTGGTCGCCTTGGGTAACAAGGTGTACATTCATTATTATTTTATTTTTTTTTCAACACTTTTTATTTCAATATTGCAATCGAATACATGTACATATGAAAGATAACACAATAATGTAATGCAATCAGAGATGCAAACAAAAACATGCAACACATTTTAAGTTATCTTTATAATAGATGTCAATGACATACAAAGCGTATAGTTTAGTAAAGTGTCACTACCTCTAATATACAGATGTACATGTAACAAACGCTTTACCATTATAAACATACTTTGAAGCTACTGCTTATGCTTTTGTTACTTTAATGGGTTTTTTTAATTGAAGGTGTACATTCACGGCGGGATGTCCGGGCCCAACTTTCACAACGACCTCCATGTGCTGAACTTGGATAAGCTGACTTGGACTGATGTGAAACGCAAGAAAGTCTTTCCGTCTGCACGAGCCGCCCATTCTGGGGTTGCTATGGGAACTAATATGTTTATTTATGGTGGGATGAATAGAGACGGGGCCCTGGACGAAACTTGGAAGCTTGATACACGTAAGTATACTACCAGCAGGATGCATTTTTTTTATCAGCTTTTTTTTATCAGCTTTGTATAATTATTTATTTATGTTGTAACTAACTTTTTAATGATATGTATATTATTATTTAATTCATATAACTATGTGTGTACCATTGTCAATTACAACCATATATCGCACCATGAAAAATGTTGCCTTGACGTACTGGGTCAGCTCACTTAGTAGATAGCTGGACTACATATCAGAGGATCAAGGTTGGATTTACAGCAATCTCCACATAGCATATGTGTCTGTTCTGAGAAAACTGGGCATAATGCATGTGCGTAAAGTGTCGTCCCATATTAGCCTGTGCAGTCCGCACAGGCTAATCAGGGACTGCATTTTCTGCCTAAATTGGATTTTTGCTTAGAAGAGACTTCATTTAAATGAAACATTCCGTAAAAGCGTTAATTGCCGTCCCTGATTAGCCTGTGCGGACAGGCTAATCTGGGATGAAAATTTACACTCAAGCATTTTGCCCAGTTTTCTCAGAACACGCCACATATGTGGGGATTGGTAATGAATTCCATTCTGTGGCCATTTTCCCCCTACATCTGATGCTTGTAGAACAGATGATTGTGACAGGTACTTAGTAGTGGTAAACCAGCTTACCCATCAAAAGTGTATGATAAATGACTGCTGTGACATGAATATAATAATGTCCAATATGGCAAAACAAATCCGAACAATCAAACAACCTAAATATTTAATTATGGGAAAATGGGTCTTTAATGTATGTGCGTCAAGTTTTGTCCCAGATTAGCTTGTTCAGTCGTGGACAACACTTTTCTCCATAGGTGGAAAGTGTTGTCCCAGATTAGCCTGTGCACACTTCGCAGGTTAATCTGGGACAACATTTAACGCACATGCATTAAGCCCCGTTTTCCCAGAGCGCAATTTAATTGTTTTATGATAATAAACTGTAAAAAAACAACACCCAAACTATGTTACAGAGGACAAAGATCGACTTACAAGGCCCACCCCCGGCCTGCAGGCTTGACTATGGCATGTGTGTGGTTCAACTGAGACGCAGCCTGGGAGGGTCGACAGGGGTCGCGACCTCGGACACGACCTCGGACATTACCGTTGCAACCAGACAGGCCCTTGACGTCCTCGAGAGAGAGATGCAGAAGCCGGGTAGTGCCACCTTTAGGAGTAGCTGTCCTGAGCTTGGAACACACGGTATGAACAGCTCATATGTGTCGTGTTCTGAGAAAATTGGGCCTAATGTTTGTGCGTAATTTGTCATCCCAGATTAGCCTGTGCAGTCCGCTTTTAAGGATTTTTTCGTTTAAATAATGTCTCTTCTTAGTTGAAATCCAGTTAAGGCAGAAAGTGTCGTCCCTGATTAGCCTGTGCGGACTGCACAGGCTAATCTGGGAGGACACTTTACGCACATGCATTATGCCAAATTTTCTCAGAACATGACACATATTACTAATTAGTTATCTTGAACTTGGCTCGGTAAATAGGAATGCTTTTGTTCTGTTCATCTGTCTTAGAAATGTTCATGTGACATCACCTCATATCTCCTGTGCCCTTTGACGGAATTAAATGAAGTTTTCCTCAATTGTTGAGGGCATTGAGAAGATGTGCTGATGACATGCGTCAGTCACGCTGGTTTAAAGTCAAAGTCATACTTAAATGTAAAAGGTTTGAGCATCCATTTGCATGTCTGCTTCAGATCCAGGGCTGTGGATTTTCTGTGGATCCATGGAAATCCTCGGGTTTTGCATCCCAGGAGCTATTTTTGGATGGATGAAATCTGAGGAGGAAAAAATGCGGGCTGGAGTATGATAACAATCGTTTTGTGGAATGCCATATCCGATCGACAGTCTATCTATGTTTTTGCAACTGGTTAATTATGACATCTGATATTTTCAGAGTCCAATGGGTCAGGGGCGGAGCTGACACTGGGTCACATGACCAACCGCCTGAGGAGTCTGTCGATGATGTAGATGGAGCAGGGTGCGCTACAACAGAGTCATCGCCATCGGCAACCACGGACGGAGACAAGATCTTCACACTGTGTCTACTGCATGGGGGAATGGATACAGAGGGGGAGGTGTTTGACGATGTACTTGTCTTTAATCTTGAGACCTAGTGCTTGCCCCCATTTTACGATCTCAGATCTAAAAAATATCTTCTCCACTGTAATCGAAAGTCCCATAGGTTTGGGATTTGGCATTTAACACTGCATGTTGATCCTTTACCAAGTTTGTTTAAAATCATGCGACTGGGTTTAATATTTGCCACTGAGAATTAGTGCTTGCCCCGTTTTTAAGATCTCATAATCATCTAGGGCTATAGAGTATTATGGGATAGTCAGCTTCAGTGAAAGAGTTTGGTACTTCTTGGAGGTTTTTCTTAATTGGAAATTATTTGGCATACACACAAAATTAACCATATCTGGTGTGCAGCAGCTTTAAAAGTGTATTATCTAAAAAGTGCATCTTGTTAACTTTATTAAATAAATGCATTTGGCTGGAATGTGATTGAACAAACTTATTCAAGCGACTGAATCTCACTTGATCACAAGCATTTATTAAGTGAAACAACATATCTTTCTGCATGGATTACATATCTACACGGATAATTATATGTTGGGATTATAAGTCTTTATTTGGATCTTACAAATGTACTGGAATCATTTACAATTGGGATCATAAGTATCTTTAAGGGTGATAAATTAAATGGGTTAAAAACTTTCATATAAAGCATATGAAGAAAATGGTGATATTGGATGTGTCATCTATTACTGATTTGTATGGCTGCTGATATGTGTCGTGATCTGAGTATACTGGACAAAATGCTTGTGCGTAAACTGTCATCCCAGATTAGCCTGTACAGTCCGCACAGGCAAATCAGGGACGAAAATTTCCGCTATATGGAAATTTTCGTTTAAATGAAGTCTCTTAGCGAGAATCCAGTTTAGGTGGAAAGTGTCGTCCCTGATTAGCTTGTGCTGACTGAAAAGGCTAATCTGGGACGACACTTTACGCACATGCATAATGCCAAGTTTTCTCAGAACGCGTCACACATACACTATTGTGGGTGATTCTATGCATGAATTATAGCGTAAAAGTTTGTTTTATAATTCAATCTGCAGCTTTCAGCATGTATGAATGTTAGACGTTAATAATGCTGTTACATGATCATTTAAATTGTGAGCCTCAAGTGATTAGAAAGCCTAAACTGAATGAATATATAGATAGTTAACGACTAAATTGTGCTAATGTAAAAATTGTTAATGTTTATTAGCTTGGCTGTTTTCGAAGGACCCCAGGCTTTTGTCATAGCCCTCTCGTCTTCCCCGTCTGGTCCTGGTCGTGGTTATCCGAAAACTTTAACATTGGCCATAAATTTTGAAATATTGAAGATAGCAACTTGATATTTTGCATACATGTGTATCTCATGGAGCTGCATATTTTGAGTGGTCAAAGGTCAAGGTCATTTTTTTTTATTTTATTTTGGTTTTTCATATGTATCTCATCGACCTGCACATTTTGAGTGGTGAAAAGGTCAAGGTCAGTGATGATCTTCAAGGTCAAAGGTAAAAAAAATAATCCAAGCACCCACAGCCAAGCGTTGGCATTCGCTATGCGATGCTCTTGTTTTATAAATGTTGTATCTACACATGTTTAACTCAGCAGAGCTTTTGTGATCATCAAGTGTTCATTTTTAAGCTTAAGAGACCATATTGTTTCATGCAATCACGCAATAAAAAAATGGTAATCTTAACAATATCTTAAACTAGTTGAAATCTTGATCAGGTGCGTCTTTAAACTAGGTCACCGGGTCAAAANCATTGATCATTTCAAAGCACAGCTCAAATTCATCGTATGAGTTATTTCCTTTGCCGTTTCTAGTTGCACGAATAAATCTTCAAGAGAAGCCCTATGTCCGTCTCTTGCTGCTAATAACTTCTGTAGGTTCATTTTTGTTATCACGGCACCAAAATGTGCGATCATAATAGATAACTACGCGTTGTGTAGGTTCGTACCTTTATCTGACTTTCAAAAAGTAATGTACAATAAAAAATATAAAAATATGATGTCAAATAAAACGGGAACGTTTGCGGCGACGTTGTGCGACGACGCGCCAAATTCCTAACAAAGGTGAAATATATCAGGAAAGAGTATTATAATATTCTTAATTTCCGAGTTCACATTTTTCATGACATATTTCAGATCACTGATGCACATCTGACGAGGTCACCATGAGTAGAGGGCGTCGCCACGTGCTTCAGTTGGACGACTCAACCAGTCGGTCTATGTACAGCAACGAGCCAACATACAGTCAGGAAATGGAACAGGATGAGGAAGACGGTAAGTTGGAAGACTTATATTTTAGTTTGATTCTCTGTGTATGTTTTAAAATGAAAATGTCAATACGTTAAAATTAAGGTTGGTTGTTGATTGAGATTTAATCATTAAGTGGACAGCAGAGCTCCAGATCAGATGTGTATCTGCCTATTTACGCATTGAAAATAAAAAAAAAAACATAAAAAATCGGTCCAGTACATAACATTACGCAATACAAATCTTGGAACGTATTTTTAGCTTGACTGTTTTCAAAGAAAACACGAGGTATTGTCATAGCCCTCTCGTCTTCCGCAGTCCGCGTCGTCGTCCGAAAACTTTAACATTGGCAATAACTTTTGCAATATTGAAGATAGCAACTTGATATTTGGCATGCATGTGTATCTCATGGAGCTGCACATTTTGAGTGGTGAAAGGTCAAGGTCATCCTTCAAGGTCAAAGGTCAAAAAAACAAAATCCAGCACCCACAGCCGAGCGTTGGCACCCAATATGCGGTGCTCTTGTTAATTGATTAAAGTGCGTAACCGGTTTAACCAATAATCCAGTTGAGTTTTTAGTGTAAGTTAACCTTTGAATCAATAGTAAGTTAATCAATTAAGTATGTTATCAAAATGGTGGCCCATCATGTTTGTGGATAAAAAAAGAACGTTTTAAGCGACCAGCGGTTCTTGCGGGAATATTTTCAAGAAAGTCTGTTCATATCATCATTTTAAATTCATTCTGTTTGCATTTATTAATATTAATAACAAATAATGATATTTCTAGATTAAACACGCCATGAACTATATGTCAGTTTTCTATGGAAATTGAAAATACCCCTCAATATTCCTAAATACTCTTTATGGCTGAAACAAAGGAGTAAAATACGCTTTAACAATAATATCAGGGGGTAAAATACACTTCAGATCTAATCCTTATCTGGAGCTCTGGTGGACAGGCATAGAAGTTAAATGTAATTACCAAAATGTCATGGAATAGTAGCTTACAAATACAATTAAAAACAAACAGCCTGCATGTGTTTGATAGATTGTCAAACTACATGAAACATCTTAAATGTACAAGCATTGCTGTAGCTAGGATTTGAAAAGACCAGTGTGCTGTTTTGTCAAATGGGCTCTTTAGCCTGCGCGATCAAATGCCCCTGTGGCATATTTTCATACAGCATGTGTTATGTGCATTTATTATATTTCATAATTATTACATATATTTTCATTCAGAACATGTAAAAATTTAGTTAATTTATTTAAACTTCAAATAAAATTTTCTGTTTATATGATCAGATAAAAAAGGGCATGGTGGGCTCTGAAGGGGCAGGTGGGACCTTGTGGCTGTAGGGGGCTGCTCCCCTCTGTTCAGGCCTTGCTGGAGCACTGTACTATAGGAAAAATAGTTTTTCCTCTACCTCTTTTTTTTAGCCAAGGTTTTTAAGTACTGGTAAATTGATTTGCAACCATTATTTAGAAATAAACAATATAAACCCATAATGATTCAACTCACTGCTTGATAGACATGTATCTACTGCTGCAATGTAGATGAGGATGCAGGAGACATCCCTACCCCAGAGAGACTGGTCACAGAGGACATGATACCTGACAGCTACAGGCTCCCTGGCTACTCCATACCCCCGCCACCTGGGGGAGAGATGGACAACAAAGTGGCAAACTTCTTAGCGGTAAGTGAGGTTCACTTGTCATGATTTTGGGAAGTATTCTGTGAAAAGTAACTGTTGGTTTGTTTAGTGTATATATGTTCCAGTTTTAGAGGCCCTCATGAAACCAGTTTTATTCACATGTGCAATGCTCCAGATAAGGATTGTGTTTGCATTAAAACAGTTTGATTTTCTTAAAACAAATAACAAGTAAATATAAAACAACTTTTTAATTTACCAATATACAAATTGTAATACAACTTTTTATTATTTTATTGACATGGATATCTTATTTTATTTCTTATTAAGTATCATAGCTATATATATGTCATAATGAAATGAAACTATTGACATACTGTATGTTTGAAACCAGAAAAAAATAGCATATAGTTAATGCAATTAGTGGCTTAATGATATCTGTTTTGATTCCATTATCTTTTTTCAATTAATTGTATTGTACATCGTGATTCCTGTTAATTCTATTTAATACAGTTACTATCAGGTAAAAACATAATGTTGCCCACCACCTTCTTTATCAGGAGATTGATGCTCTAGAGGAGCCTATCAGTGAACAACAGACCAGCAGCACTTATGTGACCTCACCACATCGGGACATCTCTCCAGCACCCGACAGTCACTCACCCGTCAGGAGCAAAGTAAACGCCTACAGGTACGGGGGCCTAAGGTTGCTTTGTTAGTGTTATAGAACACAGTTACAGGCAGGGCCCTTGCTACACTTTGGGGGATTGGGGCCGGGGCCCTTAGAGGGGGGAATTTTGCGTCGTTTTGGGCGAAAAGGGGAATTTAAGAAGATCTTTTCACCAAACATTCAACACTTAAAATTGCTATATTTTAATGTAATTTTCATAAATATACATTAAATCAAAGGTTAAAAGCATGATACCAGCTGGCAACATAGGTATAAAAGTTAAAAAAAAACAAAACTATTTTAAGGGGTGAATTTCGGCCCCAAAAACGGCCAAACGAGGGCCGTGACAGGCATGTGTCTAACAAATACCTGCATAGTTATGGGAATCGTACAAAATATAATACTATTTAAATTTGTATTATGTGACCTCAACTATCTGTTTGTTTTCTGTGTAAAAATAAAACTGCAATATCACCTGCTAAGACATCATCGTGATATCAGCTGCTTTGACATTGAAGCGATATACAGAAGGGGCTTACATTACAGTAAAAAAATTACTTTGGGGCAGAAACAGCATATTTTATTAAGTTTTTAAATGGACAGTCATTTTTTAGCTCACCTTAAGCCAAGTCCTCAAGGTGAGCTATTGTATTCACACAAGTGTGCATTGTCAACTGTTAGATGGTAACCACTTTAGAGGCCGCATTTTTCATCCAATCTTGATAAAACTTGGTCAGATTTTTTTTTTAAACAATATCTAGGCTAAGTTCTTATCTAGGTCAAGTGCATTAAAAACTAGGTCATTAGCTAAAATCTTAGGAAAACCTTGTTACGACTCAACAGGCCACATTTATGACTCAATTTTTATGAAACTTTGTTAGAATTATTAATTTGACTAAATCTAGACCAAAATCAGGGTTACATTTGTCCAAAAACTAGGTCATCATGTCAATGTTAAAAAAAACCCACTGTAGAGGGCATATTTATGATTCAATATTGATAACACTTGGTATGAATGTTTATATTGACAGTACTTAGCTGAAGTTCGAATCTGGGTCACTTGCGTCTAGAAACTGGGTCATCAGGTCAAATCTTTCAACAAATGTTACCACTCTAGGGGCAGCATTTATGACATAAGTTTGATGAAACTTAATCAGGACGTTTATCTTGACAATGTCTGGGCTAAGTTTGAATCTGGGTCAAGTGTGGTAAAACATGAGATCACCTGGTCAAGTCTTCAACAATTGGTGTCTGGAAACTCAGTGCTTCACTTAAGGGACATCATGGCCCTCTTGATAAGTGTAATTAAATAAATATTGCATTCTTGAACAGGAAGTCAATAGTGTTATCATTAACAATATGCACTATTTCCCTCAAAATATGCAATATTTCTGTGATACATGATGGTGTCCTACTCAATTCTGACCCACTCCTCATCTGTTTTTCTGTTGCAGCATGTAATCAACTGTTGTATAATGTATAAGATCATCTCACTTTATAATAACATATATGTGTGTACTTTCAGTAATATGTTTGTGAAGGGCACACCAGAATTTGTCAAGTCCAGACCAGACGATCACAAGCACGACAGACATGTGCAGAAGGAGCCATGGCCAGCAGGTATGGATAGCCCATGTATTTGAGGCTCGCTCTGTGAAAGGGGGGTTTAATGGATGTGCCTTAAGTTTCATCCCAGACTTGCCTGTTTTGTCCGCACAGGCTAATCAGGGACGACACTTTCCGCTTTTATTGTATTTTTCGTTTAAAGGAAGACTTATTTACAAAAATCCAGTTTACAGGGAAAGTTTTGTCCCTTATTAGCCTGTGTGGACTGCACAGGCTTATCTGGGACTACACTTTACGCACATGCAGTAAACCCCTTTTTCTCAGAGCGCCACTCATTTGAAGTAATACAATAAATAACATACTGTACCCAACTATTCATAGTTGAGGTTAAAAATGGAAATTTAATACAAGCTTCTTTGAAAGAAATATTGAATAATAATCTTTGTTGCAATAATTCTTTTTGGTACAACAGTAAAATAAGTAGCTATAAGTAGTTATGTTTCATGAAATCAACACTTAATATGAATATAACACCCAAACAAACAATCAAACAGTGTATTAAATTTGAGCCTCACTCCAGGAAAATGGGGTTGAATGCATATGCGTAAAGTGTTGTCCCAGATTAGCCTGTGCAGTTTGCACAGGCTAATCAGGGATGACATTTTCCACCTAAACTGGATTTTCGCTAAGAAGAGGCTCCTTTTAAACGAAAAATACAATTAAATTAGTAAATGTGGTCCCTGATAAGCCTGTGCAGACTGCACAGGCTAATCTGGGACGACGCTTTACGCACATGCATTTAACCCCGTTTCTTCCAGAGCTAGGATAATTTGTTTTCATTGCAGAGCCAACGACAGACTGGCAGCAGTTGAAGGATGAGAAGACCAACTACCCCTACTACTGGAACATGACCACCAATGAGGTGGTGTGGGACATGCCCCAGCAGTTCTCTCAGTACCTCATCCTGCACAAGGAGTATGAGGAGAGAGTGGAGAAGGGGCTGCGGGAGGGGACCCTGGACCCGGCCCATAAACAGCCTGGGAAAGGAGCCCCTGATAGGTACCATGAAGGCTATGGTTTGATTCGGTTGAAAGAAATTTATATTTTTATTATGCCCCCCTTCAATGAAGTGCTATATTTGATAATATTTGTTTTGTTTTCTTTTCAACAAAAAAAAAAGATATTCAACTTGCTTTTAGCGCTAAAACAATGATCTGATAACAATGAAGTAGGACATTGTCCCCGCTATCTAATTTCAAATGACTGGTTTTCCCAGAGCGTGGCTCATTTATATTTTTGAATTCTTGCCTTACCTGTAGCATGTCGAATTCCACAACACTGGAACAGTCTAAACTGAAGTTAGAAGATAAGGCCAGTAGGCATCAACAGAAGAAATCAAAGCATGAAAATTCTAGCCAAGACAGCAGTACAGACAGTAGTGATAGTGACACTAAATCTCCACGACAAAACAGGCCAAGGTCACCAAAGAAGCAGGAAAGAAAATCTCCAAAGAATGAAGTAGAGAAAGGTCAACACGAAGTGACCTCTTCATCTTCAAACAATAGCAGAGACAGTGACAAGCATGTTAAGGTAAAAACTGTCAAATCATGATATTTTACTCTCTCTTAATGTGGCAACTGGTAGCTGATCTGATTTTGCCACAATTAGTTACACAAAAAATCCCCAGTGATTGTTAAATGATTACTATTCATAGAACATAGAAAGTTGCTCTTTGGAAAATCTGATACAAAATCCTATGTTCTTTTTTGTACAAATTAATAAAAAATATTTGAACTGCCAAATTGTGATATCCAAATAAGGTGATTTGATAATATTATTGATTAATCTACTGAATGGTTAATACATTATGCGATAAGTTGTGCTTTATTGGAAGAAAACAATCAAATCATGTTTTATTATCTTGTATTAGTGTTTATTAGTGATGGCAAAATTATTCGAATATTCGAATATTCGATTGAATGGTCAGTATTCAAATAACAGAATTGATATTCGCATATTCGCATTTTTTTATTTATTTTTTCAAACGTTATTGCCCTAATATTTAATGACCTGCAAGCTGCTTACCAATTGGCACCCGAAATCATTTGGGATTAACATGTTTAATGTGACGTTCTTCGTGTCAAACTGATAACGCGGCCCGTATCAGCGTTGATTGTGCAATGCAATATACACACTCTAAGTAAGGCCCCGAACTGTTGTTTGTCAATGGGGTGTCAATTAACGGCTTCAATTGACTGGCGAATAATAATTAAGTTTCTGTGATCACAGTATGAACAGCCATTAAAATGTGTGAATTACTTCAATTGCGCAATGCAATATACACACTCTAAGAAAGGGCCCGAACTGTTGTTTGTCAGTTAGGTGCCAATTAAGGGCTTCAATTGACTGGCGAAAAATAATTTAGTTTCTGTGATCGCAGTTTGAGCAGAAATTAAAATGTTTGAATTACTCAAATTTAACAAATGATATAAATTCAAAAAGTAAATTTTTGGTAGAAAACTTCAGAACAATTATTTGTGATAACTGATAAGGGATCATAATTTAAATCTGAAAATGCCACCAGCCCCTTCAGAAGTATGGAAATACTTTAAAAGGTCTGTGGATAAGAAGACTGCAACGTGTATTGTGTGTAAAGTTAGTTTTACATATGCGCGGTCTACTACAAATCTGTGGAATCATAAACGTATATAAACGTACATACTATCGTTACTTTACAATTTCAAATACAAATAAAATTCTATGACATGATGTTTTTCCTTCTATTTGTGCCCGATTACAGTATCAGTCATAGCATTAGCTGACAGAGATACAATTATTCGATAGCAACGTTAATAAACCGCCTCATATTCAGCAAACGGATATAACTTATAAAACAATGGCAGGTAACACAGAACCAGTTTCACTATTTTCTGATATATTTCGCCTAAATAGGCTTTTTCAAAGTTTGTTTTTACAATAAAGCAACATTTTCTTTCTATTTCTCAACACAACAAGTGTATATTCAATTGTATTTCTGTGTCAATTTATATTTAATATCCCTACTGGATACGAAACTGAGTAATAGAAGTTGAATCAATCCAGACGTTTTATGCGAATATTCGAATATTCGATTGAATGGATTTGCGAATATTCAAATACTGATATAGGTATTCGATGCCATCCCTAGTGATAATGAACTCTACTGGAATAAAAAAATGCAATCAGTTTGATCAGATAGAATAATAAATTATCAAACGCTGGCAACATAAATTTTATCACAATTTTTATCGACACCATGTTTGTCTTTTCAGACAACTGTAAGTCCGGACACAACGCGACAAGATGACAAGAAGCCATTGGAGAGTACAGAGGCTGATGACAGCATGGACTTTGACATTGATGACATCGACAAACAGCTGGAGTTGGCCCTGGACAAAAAACGGGTGAGAAACAATATGGTTTGCTAGAGATAAAGTCATTACAATCTTTCACTGGAGTACTAGGGAACCAATTATTATTGACCTTTAATAAGAGCCCCTGAAGAAAAAAAAACAGTCTAGGGGTATTTTCTCATGAAATGTTGAATTAATGCAAAAAAATGCAAACACCAAGATTATTTGAAAGAAATTGTATTATGCTGTTTTTATTAACCCACCAACCCATACATTTTTAGCTCACCTGAGCACAACCTGCTCATGGTAAGCTATTGTGATCGCCTTATGTCTGTCGTTGGTCGTCCGTTGTCGGTCGTCAACATTTACCTTGTTAACACTCTAGAGGCCACATTTATTGTCCAATCTTCATGATACTTGGTCAGAACATGTGTCCCAATAATATCTTGGACGAGTTCGAAAATGGTTCCAGTTGGTTGAAAAACATGGCTGCCAGGGGGCCTGGCAGTTTTCCTTATATGGCTATTGTAAAACCTTGTAAACACTCTAGAAGTCACATTTTTAGTCCAATCTTCATGAAACTTGGTAAGAACATGTGCCCCAATACTATCTGGACGAGTTTGAAAATAGTTTTGGTTGGATGAAAAACATGGCCGCCAGGGGGCGGGGCAGTTTTCCTTATATGGCTTAATTGTATAGTAAAACCTTGTTAACACTCTAGAAGTCACATTAATTGTCCAATCTTCATGAAACCTAGTCAGAACATTTGTTCAAATGATATCTTGGATGAGTTCGAAAATGGTTCTGGTCTGTTGAAAAACATGGCCTCCAGAGGGCAGTTTTCCTTATATTGCTTAGGTAAAACCTTGTTAACGCTCTAGAAGTCACATTTATTGTCCAATGCTCATGAAACTTGGTCAGAATATTTGTACTAATGATATCTGGGCTGAATATGAAAATGGTTGAGATCTGTTGAAAAACATGGCCGAAAGGGGGCCTGGCATTTTTCCTTATATGGCGATATATAGTAAAACCTTGTTAACACTCTAGAAGTCACATGTATTATCCAATCTTTATGAAACTTGATAAGAACATTTGTTCTAACAATAGCTGGTTGAGTTTGAAAGTGGTCATGGTTCGTTGAAAAACATGGCCACCGGGGGGCGGGGCAGTTGTCCTTATATGGCTATAGTGAAAACTTGTTGACACTATATTAACCACATTTATTGGCCAATCTTCATGAAACTTGGTCAGAACA
Source organism: Dreissena rostriformis (assembly GCA_007657795.1). Taxonomy (NCBI): domain Eukaryota; kingdom Metazoa; phylum Mollusca; class Bivalvia; order Myida; family Dreissenidae; genus Dreissena; species Dreissena rostriformis. Next base: position 11,910 of record VMBQ01007412.1, on the reverse strand, counting down.
TTTATCCCAATAAAATCGTGGCAGAGATTGAAACTGGGTCATATGAGCTCAAAAAATAGGTCACTAGGTCAAATATTAAAAAACATGTTAAAAGTCACTTTTTATGCACCCGGTAGGGTGGCATAAAGTCAGTCCGTCTGTCCGTCCATCAGTCTGTGCGTCTGTCCGAAAACTTTAACGTTGGTCATAACTTTTGCAATATTGAAGATAGCAACTTGATATTTGGCATGCATGTGTATCTCATGAAGCTGTACATTTTGAGTGGTGAAAGGTCAAGGTCATCCTTCAAGGTCAAAGGTCAAAATAAAAAACTTNTAAGAATCATAAAAAAAAAAAAAAAAAAAAAAAATGGAAGTGAATACTCATCAATCCCATATTGTTAAATAACACAATAACCATTTTTATATATCATCAGTTACTCGAGTTTTTGACACTTATAAATCTTTAATTCATACAATACCATTAAACATCTGTCTGATTTTTTGATCCCCCTTAAGAATGCTAGGTACATGCTTATGTATTGATTGATGCATTTTTAACTGACTACAAGCTTAACATGTTACCCCTTCCTTATAAATTTGCCGCAGCTCAAAATTCACTTACAAGGCTTTTTATGAGACTGGCGCAATGGTTTACGTCTTGAACACTTCAAAGCCTGGATTTATGACATCACTATTTCACTGTTCAGTTTCAACAGGTTAAATAATCAGTGACTGTGGATGTTATTGTTTGTTTGGAAATACAAATGTCTTAGTCATGACAATAAAAGAGATTTACCTTGAATACAGACATTGTTGGTACGCCTATTAATAGCTCCAAATGCATAAGATGGAATTTACCATCATTTTTTTTTTATATTTTAATTTATGCCTATTTAGGTATTTTCCATGATTTTTTTTATACTCAGATACGCATTTTATCTGGATTGTAATTGAATAAAAGAAATTGTTTTGAAAAAAAGTGAAGTTGACACTGTTTCAATATTCCTTAGTAAAAGAAAATTGCACATGAAACACTGTTATTGCACGACGGAATAGTATTAAAAAAAAAAGTTTCTGCTCTGAAGTATGATTTCTGCAAATGTCAACTTAAAATGTGTATTCTCTTATTCTTGGCACATAATTGGCAATAAATAATAATAATAATAATAATAAATAATTATTTAACATCAATCCAGCAAGAACTGATGAAAGCTGAAGAGGAGAAAGAAAAGAAAGAAGATTCTAAAGTCATTGACAAAGAGAGTCAGCCCAAAGATCGTGACCGAGACAGAAATCGAGACCGTGACGAAGATCGTCATCGTAAACATGACCGCCACGACAAGGATCGCGATCGAGACAGACGACAGGAGAGGGAGCCAGAACACGAGGAAAAGAAGCCAAAACTTACATTGAAGGGTATTACAAAAGTTATTGCTTGCGGCTTGTCTGCTCCTTTTAAAATCATGTAAAATATTCAAAAGGTACTTGTATTTTTTAGAAACCGCTGTTTCTACATGAATTGTTAATGGTATCCGATTAACATTCATTATAATATATTAAATTTATTTTTTTAACAAATCAATCGAACTATATTTATATCTCATATGATACGAAAAGTAACTAAGAAGTTTATACCTTATATGAGTGCTTCTTTTGAAATATGCATGGTGCAATTTTCAGAGAGGCTTCGAATAGAAATGGAACTGAAACTTGAGAAAGAGAGGCGAAAGAAAAAGGCAATTGAAGACCTGATGGCGAGGGAACTGGAACACACGGTGGTGAACAGAAGGGGCCACAAGCGTCACAGTGAGGAGAGAGAGCGGCCCCAGGACCACAAGCGGTATCGTCATGACGACAAGTACCCGTCTGGTAGAGACCGTGGGTATGGCGACCTGCACAGAGATGACTATGATAGCTGGGACCGTAGGGGCGACAGATATGCATCATATGATTATAGGTAGCGTTTCAACTTTGTAATACAATTTTTACTCGATTATAATATGTTAACATTTCTCCTCTGGATAAAAAAAAACACAATCACTTCATATTAGTTTTCTTATCAGTAATTTATCCCCATACCTGTGTTGGTTTGAAGATGAGCCGCTGTTTAAGCCCCCGCCCCACACTAATTTATCCACATATATGTGTAGGTTTGAAGCTGAGCCGATGTATAAGCCCCCGCCCCCCACAGAGGAGATGCTGGCCTATAAGGAGGAGAAGAGGTCCCAGGTGGTGGACTATGGACATGGCAGGTCCAGGCAGAATGACTTGAATGGTATGTTAGACATGGCAGGTCCAGGCAGTCTGACTTGAATGATATGTTAGACATGGCAGGTCCAGGCAGTCTGACTTGAATGATATGTTAGACATGGCAGGTCCAGGCAGTCTGACTTGAATGATATGTTAGACATGGCAGGTCCAGGCAGTCTGACTTGAATGATATGTTAGACATGGCAGGTCCAGGCAGTCTGACTTGAATGATATGTTAGACATGGCAGGTCCAGGCAGTCTGACTTGAATGATATGTTAGACATGGCAGGTCCAGGCAGTCTGACTTGAATGATATGTTAGACATGGCAGGTCCAGGCAGTCTGACTTGAATGATATGTTAGACATGGCAGGTCCAGGCAGACTGACTTGAATGATATGTTAGACATGGCAGGTCCAGGCAGTCTGACTTGAATGATATGTTAGACATGGCAGGTCCAGGCAGTCTGACTTGAATGATATGTTAGACATGGCAGGTCCAGGCAGTCTGACTTGAATGATATGTTAGACATGGCAGGTCCAGGCAGTCTGACTTGAATGATATGTTAGACATGGCAGGTCCAGGCAGTCTGACTTGAATGATATGTTAGACATGGCAGGTCCAGGCAGTCTGACTTGAATGATATGTTAGACATGGCAGGTCCAGGCAGTCTGACTTGAATGATATGTTAGACATGGCAGGTCCAGGCAGTCTGACTTGAATGATATGTTAGACATGGCAGGTCCAGGCAGTCTGACTTGAATGATATGTTAGACATGGCAGGTCCAGGCAGTCTGACTTGAATGATATGTTAGACATGGCAGGTCCAGGCAGTCTGACTTGAATGATATGTTAGACATGGCAGGTCCAGGCAGTCTGACTTGAATGATATGTTAGACATGGCAGGTCCAGGCAGTCTGACTTGAATGATATGTTAGACATGGCAGGTCCAGGCAGTCTGACTTGAATGATATGTTAGACATGGCAGGTCCAGGCAGTCTGACTTGAATGATATGTTAGACATGGCAGGTCCAGGCAGTCTGACTTGAATGATATGTTAGACATGGCAGGTCCAGGCAGTCTGACTTGAATGATATGTTAGACATGGCAGGTCCAGGCAGTCTGACTTGAATGATATGTTAGACATGGCAGGTCCAGGCAGTCTGACTTGAATGATATGTTAGACATGGCAGGTCCAGGCAGTCTGACTTGAATGATATGTTAGACATGGCAGGTCCAGGCAGTCTGACTTGAATGATATGTTAGACATGGCAGGTCCAGGCAGTCTGACTTGAATGATATGTTAGACATGGCAGGTCCAGGCAGTCTGACTTGAATGATATGTTAGACATGGCAGGTCCAGGCAGTCTGACTTGAATGATATGTTAGACATGGCAGGTCCAGGCAGTCTGACTTGAATGATATGTTAGACATGGCAGGTCCAGGCAGTCTGACTTGAATGATATGTTAGACATGGCAGGTCCAGGCAGTCTGACTTGAATGATATGTTAGACATGGCAGGTCCAGGCAGTCTGACTTGAATGATATGTTAGACATGGCAGGTCCAGGCAGTCTGACTTGAATGATATGTTAGACATGGCAGGTCCAGGCAGTCTGACTTGAATGATATGTTAGACATGGCAGGTCCAGGCAGTCTGACTTGAATGATATGTTAGACATGGCAGGTCCAGGCAGTCTGACTTGAATGATATGTTAGACATGGCAGGTCCAGGCAGTCTGACTTGAATGATATGTTAGACATGGCAGGTCCAGGCAGTCTGACTTGAATGATATGTTAGACATGGCAGGTCCAGGCAGTCTGACTTGAATGATATGTTAGACATGGCAGGTCCAGGCAGTCTGACTTGAATGATATGTTAGACATGGCAGGTCCAGGCAGTCTGACTTGAATGATATGTTAGACATGGCAGGTCCAGGCAGTCTGACTTGAATGATATGTTAGACATGGCAGGTCCAGGCAGTCTGACTTGAATGATATGTTAGACATGGCAGGTCCAGGCAGTCTGACTTGAATGATATGTTAGACATGGCAGGTCCAGGCAGTCTGACTTGAATGATATGTTAGACATGGCAGGTCCAGGCAGTCTGACTTGAATGATATGTTAGACATGGCAGGTCCAGGCAGTCTGACTTGAATGATATGTTAGACATGGCAGGTCCAGGCAGTCTGACTTGAATGATATGTTAGACATGGCAGGTCCAGGCAGTCTGACTTGAATGATATGTTAGACATGGCAGGTCCAGGCAGTCTGACTTGAATGATATGTTAGACATGGCAGGTCCAGGCAGTCTGACTTGAATGATATGTTAGACATGGCAGGTCCAGGCAGTCTGACTTGAATGATATGTTAGACATGGCAGGTCCAGGCAGTCTGACTTGAATGATATGTTAGACATGGCAGGTCCAGGCAGTCTGACTTGAATGATATGTTAGACATGGCAGGTCCAGGCAGTCTGACTTGAATGATATGTTAGACATGGCAGGTCCAGGCAGTCTGACTTGAATGATATGTTAGACATGGCAGGTCCAGGCAGTCTGACTTGAATGATATGTTAGACATGGCAGGTCCAGGCAGTCTGACTTGAATGATATGTTAGACATGGCAGGTCCAGGCAGTCTGACTTGAATGATATGTTAGACATGGCAGGTCCAGGCAGTCTGATTTTAATGATATGTAAGTCATGGCAGGTCCAGGCAGTCTGACTTGAATGATATGTTAGACATGGCAGGTCCAGAAAGAATGACTTGAATGGTATGTTAGACATGGCATGTCCAGGCAAAATGACCTGGATGATATGTTAGACATGGCTGGTCCAGGCAGTCTGACTTGAATGATATGTTAGACATGGCATGTCCAGGCAGTCTGACTTGAATGGTTTGTTAGACATGGCAGGTCAAGGCAGAATGACTTGAATGATATGTTAGACATGGCAGTTCCAGGCAGTCTGACTTGAATGAAATGTTAGACATGGCAGGTACAGGCAGTCTGACTTGAATGATATGTTAGACATGACAGGTCCAGGAATAATGACTTGAATGGTATGTTAGACATGACAGGTCCAGGCTGAATGACTTGAATGATATGTTAGACATGGCAGGTCCAGACAGTCTGACTTGAATGATATGTAGACATGGCAGGTCCAGGCAGTCTGACTTGAATGGTATGTTAGACATGGCCGGTTCAGGCAGAATGACTTGAATGGTATGTTAGACATGGCAGGTCCAGGCAGAATGACTTGAATGGTATGTTAGACATGGCAGGTCCAGGCAGTCTGACTTGAATGATATGTTAGACATGGCAGGTCCAGGCAGTCTGACTTGAATGATATGTTAGACATGGCAGGTCCAGGCAGTCTGACTTGAATGATATGTTAGACATGGCAGGTCCAGGCAGTCTGACTTGAATGATATGTTAGACATGGCAGGTCCAGGCAGTCTGACTTGAATGATATGTTAGACATGGCAGGTCCAGGCAGTCTGACTTGAATGATATGTTAGACATGGCAGGTCCAGGCAGTCTGACTTGAATGATATGTTAGACATGGCAGGTCCAGGCAGTCTGACTTGAATGATATGTTAGACATGGCAGGTCCAGGCAGTCTGACTTGAATGATATGTTAGACATGGCAGGTCCAGGCAGTCTGACTTGAATGATATGTTAGACATGGCAGGTCCAGGCAGTCTGACTTGAATGATATGTTAGACATGGCAGGTCCAGGCAGTCTGACTTGAATGATATGTTAGACATGGCAGGTCCAGGCAGTCTGACTTGAATGATATGTTAGACATGGCAGGTCCAGGCAGTCTGACTTGAATGATATGTTAGACATGGCAGGTCCAGGCAGTCTGACTTGAATGATATGTTAGACATGGCAGGTCCAGGCAGTCTGACTTGAATGATATGTTAGACATGGCAGGTCCAGGCAGTCTGACTTGAATGATATGTTAGACATGGCAGGTCCAGGCAGTCTGACTTGAATGATATGTTAGACATGGCAGGTCCAGGCAGACTGACTTGAATGATATGTTAGACATGGCAGGTCCAGGCAGTCTGACTTGAATGATATGTTAGACATGGCAGGTCCAGGCAGTCTGACTTGAATGATATGTTAGACATGGCAGGTCCAGGCAGTCTGACTTGAATGATATGTTAGACATGGCAGGTCCAGGCAGTCTGACTTGAATGATATGTTAGACATGGCAGGTCCAGGCAGTCTGACTTGAATGATATGTTAGACATGGCAGGTCCAGGCAGTCTGACTTGAATGATATGTTAGACATGGCAGGTCCAGGCAGTCTGACTTGAATGATATGTTAGACATGGCAGGTCCAGGCAGTCTGACTTGAATGATATGTTAGACATGGCAGGTCCAGGCAGTCTGACTTGAATGATATGTTAGACATGGCAGGTCCAGGCAGTCTGACTTGAATGATATGTTAGACATGGCAGGTCCAGGCAGAATGACTTGAATGATATGTTAGACATGGCAGGTCCAGGCAGAATGACTTGAATGATATGTTAGACATGGCAGGTCCAGGCAGAATGACTTGAATGATATGTTAGACATGGCAGGTCCAGGCAGAATGACTTGAATGATATGTTAGACATGGCATGTCCAGGCAGTCTGACTTGAATGGTATGTTAGACATGGCAGGTCCAGGCAGTCTTACTTGAATGATATGTTAGACATGGCAGGTCCAGGCAGTCTTACTTGAATGGTATGTTAGACATGGCAGGTCCAGGCAGTCTTACTTGAATGGTATGTTAGACATGGCAGGTCCAGGCAGTATTACCTGAATGGTAGGCCACTTGCTCACTGTGCAGGGACGATTAATCAGAGCCTCTTTCTGGGAAAACTGATCTTAATGCATGTGCGTTAAGTGTCATCCCAGATTAGCCTGTGCAGTCTGCACAGGCTAATCAGGGACGACACTTTCCGCCTAGACATGATTTTCGGTTTGAAGAGACTTCCTTAAAAGAAAAATCCCATAAAAATGGAAAGTGTCGTCCTTGATTAGCCTTTGCGGACTGCACAGGCTAATAAAGGACCACATTTTACACACATGCATTAAGCCCAGTTTTCCTAAAATCGCAATCATGTTTGCTTCATATGGATTTACATTGTTGGTCTCTCAGATGTTGTCTGTTTATCATTTTATTTTTAGGCTGTCTAATCACCAAATATTCAGAGCTATACTACTCACCCAATGTTGGGTGTAGGCGTCCCTCTAAATTGATTGGTAAAGTTTGAAAATCTAGTTTTTTGGAATGGTCACATTTCTTATTTTAATAAAAAAAAATCAGCTTTAAATTTGACACATACTATGTGACTACTACAGATATTCAACTTCAAATACGTCTTTATATGTCATTAAATGAGGTGTCTGACAGAAAAAGTACATCATACTATCAAAGCAGTACATCTCTTGTTTCTATATCAACTATGTATAATAGAATGTGTCTTCTTTGGTAAAAATAATGTATTAAAAAGGTTATACTTCACTGCAGAAAACAAATATCAAAGAGTTGAATATATTTTTAACATTTGAAATTGTCTATCTTGAAAAGAATTTACATATATGTTGCGCTCTGTGAAAAGGCGGTTTAATGCATGTGCGTGAAGTGTTGTCCCAGATTCGCCTGTGCAGTCCGCACAGACTAATCAGGGACAACACTTTCCGACTTAACTTGATTTTCGTCCTAAAGAGTCTTCCTTAAAATGAAAAATACAATAAAAGCGGAAAGTGTCGTCCCTGATTAGCCAGTTCTGACTGCACAGGCTAATCTGGTCAGACTTTTTACGCACATGCATTAAACCCCCTTTTCACAGAGCGCGACTCATATGAAGGATGTTGTATTTCTCGTTTTTCTTTGAGATCAAGTGTAACCATGCTGCTTCATCGTGATGCACAATATGCAAGTCGGCTGTATGTTTTCAGGTGACTCCGACCAGGATGTTCCCAGGTCGGCTGATGCCCGGGAAATTGAGGTGAAGAAGGTAGGTCTGGGGACTTCACTGCTGCAGCGACTTATCAGTAGATTTAGGAAAATACTTTGCTGTTTTAAGACAAATACTTTTTACCGTGGATTTCAATTCATTTAATGATGATTTCAGGGACATGTGAACAGGAGCAGCTCATGAAATTCCTACTTCAAGTACACGTTTTGTTTGTTGTGAGAGTCGTCGAAAGATTGTGCTTTGTTATTTGACCCATGTCATGGGAAAATGTGTCTTATGCCATATGCAGCAAATTTTAAAGTAGTTCAAGTGCAGCCTTCACATCTGGGTAATCTAGTCAGGAGCATAACGCAGCCTCGTCTAGAGCTATGCCGGTATAAGACCCATTTTCGTAGGACGTGGTTCATTTGATAATCCCTTAAATAAAAGATTGCATTAAGACTAAAAAGTAAAACTTAAACAGTAATATAATAATCTCACTTACAATTAATTGTATAATTACGGTTTTCTCACAAATGTGCAAGGATGAGCTTGGGATGGGTGTCTGCTGCCCATAATAAAAGACAACTATTACCTGACCTTCCAGTTAACACTACTATTGGTAACTCTATGTATGATTTATATTGCTATGGGTTGTCTGACAGAGTCTCTTGATTCAATTTTCTTTGTCATACATCATAAGATCCCATGGATAATCGGAGCATGTTGCTAACTATTGTCACAGTTGGAGGCCCTGCAGTTGGCTGAGCTGGCGCTGAGCAAGCTGGAGTTTCTCGAGGTCACCAAGAAGGGCCTCTCCAAGCTGCAGATCCTGCTCATTGAGCTTGAGGTAACGGTCTCATGTCTAGTGACGTTTAGAATCTATTGATAAGGTCTCATGTCTAGTGACGTTTAGAATCTATTGATAAGGTCAAGGAAACGGTCTCATTCTAGTGATGTGTAGAATCTATTGGTCTCATGTCTAGTGACGGGTAGAATCTATTGGTCTCATTTCTAGTCACGTGTAGAATCTATTGGTCTCATGTCTAGTGACGTGTAGAATCTATTGGTCTCATGTCTAGTGACGTGTAGAATCTATTGGTCTCATGTCTAGTGACGTGTAGAATCTATTGGTCTCATGTCTAGTGACGTGTAGAATCTATTGGTCTCATGTCTAGTGACGTGTAGAATCTATTGGTCTCATGTCTAGTGACGTGTAGAATCTATTGGTCTCATGTCTAGTGACGTGTAGAATCTATTGGTCTCATGTCTAGTGACGTGTAGAATCTATTGGTCTCATGTCTAGTGACGTGTAGAATCTATTGGTCTCATGTCTAGTGATGTGTAGAATCTATTGGTCTCATGTCTAGTGACGTGTAGAATCTATTGGTCTCATGTCTAGTGACGTGTAGAATCTATTGGTCTCATGTCTAGTGACGTGTAGAATCTATTGGTCTCATGTCTAGTGACGTGTAGAATCTATTGGTCTCATGTCTAGTGACGTGTAGAATCTATTGGTCTCATGTCTAGTGACGTGTAGAATCTATTGGTCTCATGTCTAGTGACGTGTAGAATCTATTGGTCTCATGTCTAGTGACGTGTAGAATCTATTGGTCTCATGTCTAGTGACGTGTAGAATCTATTGGTCTCATGTCTAGTGACGTGTAGAATCTATTGGTCTCATGTCTAGTGACGTGTAGAATCTATTGGTCTCATGTCTAGTGACGTGTAGAATCTATTGGTCTCATGTCTAGTGACGTGTAGAATCTATTGGTCTCATGTCTAGTGATGTGTAGAATCTATTGGTCTCATGTCTAGTGACGTGTAGAATCTATTGGTCTCATGTCTAGTGACGTGTAGAATCTATTGGTCTCATGTCTAGTGACGTGTAGAATCTATTGGTCTCATGTCTAGTGACGTGTAGAATCTATTGGTCTCATGTCTAGTGACGTGTAGAATCTATTGGTCTCATGTCTAGTGACGTGTAGAATCTATTGGTCTCATGTCTAGTGACGTGTAGAATCTATTGGTCTCATGTCTAGTGACGTGTAGAATCTATTGGTCTCATGTCTAGTGACGTGTAGAATCTATTGGTCTCATGTCTAGTGACGTGTAGAATCTATTGGTCTCATGTCTAGTGACGTGTAGAATCTATTGGTCTCATGTCTAGTGACGTGTAGAATCTATTGGTCTCATGTCTAGTGACGTGTAGAATCTATTGGTCTCATGTCTAGTGACGTGTAGAATCTATTGGTCTCATGTCTAGTGACGTGTAGAATCTATTGGTCTCATGTCTAGTGACGTGTAGAATCTATTGGTCTCATGTCTAGTGACGTGTAGAATCTATTGGTCTCATGTCTAGTGACGTGTAGAATCTATTGGTCTCATGTCTAGTGACGTGTAGAATCTATTGGTCTCATGTCTAGTGACGTGTAGAATCTATTGGTCTCATGTCTAGTCACATGTAGAATCTATTGGTCTCATGTCTAGTGACGTGTAGAATCTATTGGTCTGATGTCTAGTCACGTGTAGAATCTATTGGTCTCATGTCTAGTGATGTGTAGAATCTATTGGTCTCATGTCTTGTCACGTGTAGAATCTATTGGTCTGATGTCTAGTGACGTGTAGAATCTATTGGTCTCATGTCTAGTGATGTGTAGAATCTATTGGTCTCATGTCTAGTCATGTGTAGAATCTATTGGTCTCATGTCTAGTCACGTGTAGAATCTATTGGTCTCATGCAGCGTTCTAGATAATTTTTGACCCATCGGGGTAAATACCCCCACTTTTCAAAGCATGGGGGTAAATGGTCAAATTTTGCTTTGCTTGAAGGGTAATTTGCTAAAAGTAAAACAAGAATATAGCCGGGGTACAGACACACTACTTTAATCATGTTAAACACAATAAACGGTTAAAAACCATTAACTATGTGTATTCCTTCACAGAAGTAGGTTTCTTAAAGTGTTTTTTGTTTTTTAACTGACCTTGGTTTATAGGCTTCCATGAGCCTTTGCTTCCTAAGCCAGGTCTGGACACACTGAACGGGTTTGAAGTTGGCCACTGTGGGGCCAAGAAGGCTAACCGTGAGTAGTGCTTCAAGGGACTCGTCCTTCAGTGCAGCTCTGAAATGATTCATTTGCTTTACAATTCTACACATCACTAGACATGTGATAATACTGTGAAATATTATTGGTCATGCTGCAATATTTACTAAATTTTTGGCTTTCAAATATTATACTTTAAATTTTAACATTCCACTTGGCTAAATGGTTACCCAAACAGTCAGGCTGTTAACAGTAGACTATAAAATATATACATGCAGTACTGTACACAATGAAAACAACATTTTTAAAACGAAAGTAGAATCTATTGGTCTCATGTCTAGTCACGTGTAGAATCTATTGGTCTCATGTCTAGTGACGGGTAGAATCTATTGGACTCATGTCTAGTGACGTGTAGAATCTATTGGTCTCATGTTAAGTGACAGGTAGAATCTATTGGTCTCATGTCTCGTGACATGTAGAATCTTTTGGTCTCATGTCTAGTCATGTGTAGAATATATTGGTCTCATGTCTAGTGACATGTAGAATCTATTGGTCTCATGTCTAGTGATGTGTAGAATCTATAAGTCTCATGTCTTGTGACATGTAGAATCTATTGGTCTCATGTCTAGTGACGTGTAGAATCTATTGGTCTCATGTCTAGTGATGGGTAGAATCT
>VMBQ01007411.1:0-46515 GCA_007657795.1 Dreissena rostriformis | reverse complement strand
ATTCTTTTTGAACAAAACCTGCCTCAACATGCTTTTTGAGAATGAGTTTCGATAAAATAGAGGCCATTTGACAGAAAATTGATATGATTGTGAACATAATTTATTTTGAAAATATGAGCCGACAACGACAAATTTAGCCTAAGTATTTCCGGGTACGTTTTAGTATATGTTCCGTACCCGTTGTACATTGTAGTATACTTAAGAGTGCACGCGGTACTTTTAAATAGTACCCGAGCCGACAATGACCAATCGAGCCATTAGTATAATTCCATTTTCTATGTAAATGTGTCGGACGCGGAAAAAACGGCCTATATGATGAAACGCTCTTGATTCTTATTTTCCGAGTCAGAAATATGGTAACTTAAAAAAGACCGAGAAATGATAAATGCGATTTTTACCGCGCTGTGGCATCATCATCAACACTTTGCTAGAACCATGATGGAATCATTAACCAGTTAACGGTTTGCATTGGTTAAGTCTTTCTCTGTTTGTCTTTTCCTGATGTGTGTTCTGATAAAATATAACGGAATGAAAGTCCAAATGAATTCGTATTGATTTATGGGGCGGCAACATCTAAGCCATTTTGTTTATGATGATTTTATAAATGATTAAACGATTACACTTTCCAGATAAGTTGCGCGGGCTTAAATTGAGAGTTGACAATTTGTAATATATTGACAACGCTATATACAAAATAGTTTTCCGTTTGACGTGTTGACGGTGTGGTAATCAACGTCGGCGATATTTCTTTGGAATTCAATGTAGTTAATCTTTATAAAAAAAGTTACAGATAGAGAAATCCACGTGCATATTATAACAGGAAGACTAATACATATTTAATTAATCTTGTGTAATCATTGGCACGCTACTGAAGAGTGTTGCGTAGGGTTGACACGGTTGTCATGTTTTGAGAAAACTAGGCATAATGCGTGTGCGTAAATTGTCATCCCAGATTAGCCTGTGCAGTCCGCACAGGCTTATCAGGGACGACAATTTCCGCGTTTATGGATTTTTTTGCTTAAATGATGTCTCTTTTTAGCGAAAATCCAGTTCAGGCGGAAAGTGTCGTCCCTGATTAGCCTGTGCGGACTGTACAGGCTAATCTGGGACGACACTTTACGCACATGCATTATGCCCAGTTTTCTCAGAACGCGACACTCGGTTAGATCGATATGGTGATGATCTGTTTTTTATAATTGGCCAAGGCATACATTTTTAAACCATGTCATTCGGAATACTTCGTAACGCAGCTATGGTATATATTATGTTCTTTAAGCTCAGTCAGATTTGCGCTCTAGGAAAACGGGGCGTAATGCATGTGCGTAAAGTGTCGTCCCAGATTAGCATGTGCAGTCCACACAGGGTAATCAGGGACGATACTTTCCACTTTAATGTGATTTTGTTTAAACGAAGTCTCTTCTATGAGAAAATCAAGTATAGGCGGATATTGTTGCCCTGATTAGCCTGTGCGTATGTCACAGGCTAATCTGGACGACACATTACGCTCATGCATTTACCCTCCTTTAACCAGAGCGAGACTCATATTTATGCTCATATGGCTACAGTTATTTCCATTAATAAGATATATAAATTAGGTGCTTTTTCTTAATCACATTATTTTTTTTAAATACAAATTAAGTTGTTTATTTTCTCTTACATCTACAAAAAAGGTATGTCGGCAAAAACATTGTTTCGTTAACGTTTTTATGATACATAAACTATTTCCCACTTATATAAGGATGATCACTATCAGAAATCTTCAGTGTATTTTAACCATTTGTATCTTTAAATGTAAAAGTTAAATGAGCAAAACATGATTGAATGTAACAAAAATCATTGAACAAATGAATACAAATAGAAAGTTTTGGGTCGGCACGAAAAATGCTGGTCGGCGAATTAACAACTATTTGTAGTTGAATTTAAAACACGAGGACTTTTGCCTATTTAATAATTCGCGCGTGGTATATCATAATATTAATTGTTTGAATCTGTTTTTCGAGGTATTTAATGTCATCTTTTTATATAATAAATGCTAATTTATTTCAACTGCACGGGTTAATCGGCGATGGGTCACGGCTCCCTGATCATTCTGTTTTGATAACGGAATATGTGACGGGCTATAATGATTATCGACCTACGACAGAGACGACCCCCAGCAAGGACCGTTATAACCTGAGAAAAATACCTTCTGATTTTATGACCGGTGACTTATCTCGGCGAGCGATTGCAAATTTAATAACAATTATAGAAACCACTAGAGAAAATCAGACAAGTGTGGACTCTATCTATTGTGATCTGTGTTCGATTATCACAACCGAAATGCGCGCGAAACTGCCAGTAATAGGTTCTACGAAAAATACGCAAAAGCGTTTTAAACACAAAAAACCATATTGGGATGACGCTCTTCAAAATCTATGGAATGCTATGAGGGACAAAGAAAATGCATTTTTAAAGTGCAAGGAGGGACGTAGCACGAAAACGAGGCTGAGAGTCGAATATATATTAGCGAGAAATAACTTCGATAAGTTACTAAAACAAAGTGAACGCTCATATAAACGTGCATTTGCATTTGAAATAGAAGATATGTCAACATCAAACCCGAATGAATTTTGGCGGAAAATAAAAAAGTTGGGACCGCGGAATTTAAAGACGATTCCTATTGAAATTGTAAATGAGAGTGGGTCAACTGTGCGAGACGAAAACTTGGTCTTTGAAAAGTGGAAAAGGGACTTTCATAATTTGTATAACTGTGATGACACTTCTGATTTCGATGAAATTGTGTATGACCGTGCAAAAGCACATAAACTGCTAATTGAAAATAATATGGAGGACCCTTTATACGAGCCAAATCCTGTATTGAACTCCAATATTACGCTTGAGGAAATAACCGTTATCGTTAAAAAAGCAAAAACCGGATCGGCGGTGGGATTTGACGAAATACCGTACGATGTGATGAAAAACCCACTCATTCACCAGGCCCTTCAACACCTATTTCAATTGATTTTTGATACAAGTATTATACCGAGCGTGTGGCGGAAAGCTATTATATGCCCTATCTTGAAAGACTCTACTACAGACCCTCGAATCCCAATGAACTATCGTGGAATAAGCTTGCTATCGTGTGTTAGTAAACTGTATACGTCGTTTATGAACATGAGACTGACATCATACCTTGAACAAAATGACATGCTTGCTGATGAGCAAAACGGCTTCCGTAAAAAACGGTCGTGTGAGGATCATGTGTTTACGTTGAACAGTATAATAAAGAACAATAAACAAGTGTTCACAGCCTATATAGATCTCCGCCGTTGTTTTGATTACATAGATCGGGATATGTTACTTTATAAACTTCTTTTGAATAAAATCGACGGAAAGCTATACAACTCTATAAAGAATATATACTCAAGCACCGTATCAACTATACGCATCAACAATAAACTTACCGACTGGTTTGATTGTGCAACTGGCGTAAAACAAGGCTGCAACCTGTCGCCGACCTTGTTTGCAATTTTCGCGAACGACCTTGTGAAAGAGGTAAATGACCTTGACATTGGTATGAAGGTTGAAGAACTTAAACTGTCAATTCTGATGTATGCAGATGATATAGTGCTGATTAGCGACTCGGAAGAAAAACTTCAAACTATGCTTGACACAGTGCATAATTGGTGTAAGCGTTGGAGAGTGTTAATAAACAGCAACAAATCCAAATGCATGCATTTTCGTCAAGGTAGAACACAAAGAACTACGTTTACCTTCAAAATAGGAGACACTATTCTTGAAACAGTCGACAAATACAGATACCTTGGTATACTGTTCCACGAGAAAAATGACTATACCCATAATTGTGACACCCTAGGTAAAGCAGCTGGACGCGCATTAGGTGGCATTATTAATAAAGTGCACCATCTAAAGGACTTGGGTTTCAAAACGTTTGATAAACTATACAGCTCTTGTGTCATACCGATTATTGATTACTGCTCTTCAGTTTGGGGATATAAACAGTATCAATCAATTGACAACGTCCAACACAGAGCCATGCGATACTTTCTCGGCGTTCACCGTTTCACGCCAGTTCTCGGAATGATCGGAGACACCGGATGGATTCCAAGTGTATACCGACGCTGGCTTTCCATGCTACGGTACTGGAACAAGCTCATACAGATGGACGATCACAGAATCACCAAGAAAGTGTTTATTGCTGACTATAATAGTCACACAGAAAAAAACAACTGGACACAAGATTTGAAAAAGATCCTCAGTACGATCGGTCTCGCAAACAATTTTGAAAATAAAACAGTGGTAAATCTTTCACAAGCAAAAGATCAGATTCATCTTTATTATGCCAATAAATGGAGCCAGGATATTCAGCATGTTCCTAAATTAAGGACTTACCGACTTTTTAAGAGTACATTCAAGACAGAGGAATACATTGAACTTAACCTAAAAAAGAATGAACGATCAATGTTGTGCCAATTAATAATGGGTATACTGCCATTACGAGTTGAAACTGGGCGATTTGTAGGAGAACCTTTAGAACAGATGACTTGTAGATTATGCCACGCTGATAGTATAGAAGATGAAGTACACTTTTTGTTTGAATGTGATACTTACAATGATTTACGGCACATACACTTGGCAGATATATCACCTGAGCTGACGAACCACGATTATATTAGTAAACTTAATATACTTATGTCTTTATGTCCGCGAAAACTGGCTAAATGTATTGTAAAAGCATATTTAAAACGACGATCTGTTATCTATGCATAGTCCTTAATGAGTATACCATCGACATTAACTCCTGTACACAATTTTTCGTTTATATTCATATTCGTTAAATATTATTCATATTATTCATATGCACCAGTGTATGTGGTGCTATTGTACATATTTTGAAATATTCTTACTTACTATTCTGTTTTCTGGTAACTTCTGTTTTGGTGACTTATAGGCCCATCGGGTCGGGTGCAAAGCATATTTGTATATATATTAATATGATGTTTTGTTATATTGCACATGTCACGATAATAAACAACTTACTTACTTACTTACTTACTTGCTAATTATATCTCGTTTGTAGCCATATTTGAAGATATAATACTTTTGCAATTTAAATTGATAAATTAGGTTTTCAGAACCAAATATAATACATAAAAGAACCTGGTGATGTTAAATTCCCGTATGATTGCGCAATTAAATTTGAGCGCTTTCAAAGTCATGTTTGGGACCTGACAGATTGATTAAATATTACACGAGTCCAAAATAAACGTTTAGTCGTTTATGGTTTCAATCAAAATTGAACGGTAGCGTATGATTTTCTTTTTAATGCAAACAGGATTGACGGTGTTTTATTAACTCTTCTTTGATTTGAATGGGCGATAAGATTTTAAACCATAAGAAAACATTTTTGTACAGGGGCTTAACAATACAGTGTACTCTAAGGATATGTCATTCAATGATCCGAGGAATAAATATAATACAGGCTTGTGACACGTGCGCATGAACGTAAATTTCATATAGGATATGTGCAAATAAAAAGAATCACTCATGTACAGTGCTAAGACCAAATAACATAATTATTTTAGTAACCGGGACAATGTATCGTTTACTCTAAAGAAATTCATCTTTGACTTTCGTATTGAAAAAAACACTTAAAAGACATGAAGATAAAAATAACATTAAAGAGTTTTCTTTAATGGAACTTTTAAAACTGTCCCCCAATGATTTAACACAGGCTACGACCCTGTCATGGTTTGCGAATACATACAGCTGCAGCGGGGTGTGTGCAATCAATTTATATGGATAATCATATGATTCCTTGATAATCAGTATATTTTGTCGCATCACTGTGTATATTGGCGCTGGGAGATTTAGCGGCATTTAACTACATTGTGTAACAAGGTAAAGTTTGGAATATTTTATGTTAAAAAAAAAAAAAAAAAAAAAAAAAANTGTAACAAGGTAAAGTTTGGAATATTTTATGTTAAAAAAAAAAAAAAAAAAAAAAAAATCCAACAACGAAATTCAGTTGGGTTTAAAATCTACGAAAATTCATGCTTCATGTAGCAGATAGATAACGATATAGGCAACACATTAATTTTATTACATAAACATTTAATATGAGTCGGGTCATGCAAAAATGGGTCCTATGTCATATGAAGCAGTCTGGTCAGGAGCTACCCTGTTTGCTTATGCGCAGGCTGGTCTGGAGCATATGGAATAAGACCCATTTTCGCATGACGCGGCTCATATATTCTTATGTCTCAATTGCAAGCTCAATTTTGCAGTGTCGCAGTTACATTTGTTGATTTGTTAACTTTAATTTGAAATCGTTATGTTTGCAAAGGCAAATTGTTTGTTTAATGCTGGTTTAAACGCGTATAAGTCTTAAAGACGTCGAACAATATGTGCAGATCTTTCTCAATAACAAGTTTGAATCGATCTGCCGTACTATGTTTTACAATAAAAAGTCTGATTTATGAAAAAAATATTATATCTGAATTTTTTTTAATTTGTTAAAAGCATGATTTTTGAAAACAAAACATTTGCGAGAAACATGTTGAGACAAAGACATAATCGTCGATATCTCTCCTAAATGTCGTGCATAGATATATCGAGGAACAATCGCGATTTTCCCAGAATATTAGGTCTCAAAAACGAAAGATCAATTACAAATGCGATTTTCCCGCGCGTTAATGGACGGATAGCACACAAAACAATCGTAAATCAAACAGGATCGGACTATAATAAACTAGCGCTTGTGTTGATGTGATTTTGTGCACTTAACGCACTGGATCATGCGACTTTGTTCACACACAAATTCATTAACCCATTTATGCCTAGTGGGCTCTCCCATCCTTCTAAATTGGATCAATTTATTTCCAAAATTAGGGATGTCTTGTATATTAATTTCTATATTTAGAATATTTCTTACAGAAAATTTCTTTAAGCAAACAGCGCAGACCCTGATGAGACGCCGCATCATGCGGCGTCTCATCTGGGTCTACGCTGTTTGTCAATGCCTTTTTTCTAGACGCTAGGCAAAAATGGGTTAATAATTATCCTACGTACTCATACATAAATAGCGCTTATGTTGTGGTGTGCTTTCATCGACATTTCACTTCTCTTACGCACAAAACGAATTTATCTTACAATATAAGAGTGCACCTGAATAAGCATTGTTGATTAATACGTTAGTCAATATGTTTTTAAATTTAGATAGCTTTTTATTTTTAATGTTTGTTTTGACCTTTATTTTGTTTCATAATGATTTACTTAAGCATGATTATTTTAAATTGACGCTACATTATGCTAGTATTATTTTTAAATTGACGTTACATTATGCTAGCATTATTTTATATTGATGCTACATTATGCTGGCATTATTTTAAAAATTTACGTTACATTATGCTATTATTATTTTACATTGGTGCTACATTATGCTAGCATTATTTTTTAAATTGACGCTTCATTATGCTAGCACTATTTTTAAATTGACACTACATTATGCAAGCATTATTATTTTAATTGACGCTACATAATGCTCGCGTTATTTAAATAGACGCTACATTATGCTAGCATCATTTTATATTGACGCTACATTATGCTAGAATAATTATAAAATGACACGACATTATCCTAACATTTTTTTTTAAATTGACGCTACAATATGCTAGCATTATCTTAAATTGACACTACATTACTTTTAAAATTGACGCTACACTATGCTTGCATTATTTTAGATTGACGTCACATTATGCTAGCATTATGTACATTGGCGCTACATTATACTGGTATTATTTTACGTTGATGCTACATTATGCTAGAATTATTTTTACATTTACGTTACATTGTACTAGCATTATTTTTTACATTGACGCTACATTATGGTAGCATTATGGTTTTTTACATTGACGCTACATTATGCAAGCATTTTTTTTTAAATTGACGCTACATTATGCTAGCATTAATTAACACAGATGCGTCATTACTACTACTATTTTACATGTATGCGTCATTATGCTAGAATTATTTGACATTAACGCTACATTATGCTTGCTCAAAAGAAATCAAGACAGTGATTACCTATAATACTTTATTCACACTTTCTCACAAAACTGAACTCAGGTTACACATAACTAGCTTTTAAAGTTTGAATCATGCAAATTCATTTATTCATATTTTAGTTTGTTGTCGAAGTGAGGCAGTGTCGATTGCGATGTTAATGGTGCGAGTTTGGTATCAAACCCTGCCTTACATGTCATTTACTTTTGCCTAGCCTATCGATCGGGATGTCATGGGTTCGAACCCCACTGGGAGCGTCCCCCAAAGACACCAAGTACTGGTTCTAGTCCCAGGAAACGGAATCGAGGGCGTTTATATAAGCCTACGGCTTTCGATGTAATCGAGCTAAAATAAAAAGGTTCAAACTTAAATTTACTTTTGAGGCCAAATATGTTTCATCGTTGACCCTATAACGCCATTAGCTGTAGCTTTTGTTGTTAACCTTACACGTCCCTAGTTGTTGTTTTTGTTCAAATGTGACCGAAGTTTATTTTCTGTTTATGTTTTGCATAGACGTAACAATGGCATATGCCATCATTTTCAGAGTTTTAGATTAAAGAGTGACTTATTAATGTTGTGCAAAATCTTCTTTCAGAATGACTTATAACTGTTAGAAAATATTTATTAGTATGATAATATGTGTACATTTTGTCTGTCTTTAGATCGACGTAAATTTGAGACTGAAGTACCGACGTGGTACTTTTAACCTATTTTGGAATGACGTTTCAGTGGCGCGTCTGTTTTATTATTTCAAAACGACGTATCGAAGCTGTATAGTTTGTTTTCTATTTCAAAAGGACGATTCAATGGGTTACATGTTTAATATTTCATTAGTGTGTCGTGTTCCGAGAAAACTGGGCATAATGCTTGTGCGTAAAGTGTCGTCCAAGATTAGCCTGTGCAATCTGCACAGGCTAATCCGGGACGACACTTTCCGCCTAAACTGGATTTTCGCTAAGAAGAGACATCATTTAAACGAAAAATTATGTAAAAGCGGAAATTGTCGTCCCTGATCAGCTTGTGCGGCTGCACAGGCTAATATGGGATGACAATTTACGCACAAGCATTATGCCCAGTTTTCTCAGAACACGACACAATTGCGTATCAATGGTAGAAAGTTAACGCGACCCTGAACGTTATTTCTCAATTTTCAGTCCGACATCGCTGTTTCATTTACAGCACTGAATCGGGAACCAAGGTAAAACAGTGAAAATATCCACTGTTTTAAAACGGAGAATCACTTATT
This sequence comes from Dreissena rostriformis, assembly GCA_007657795.1. Lineage (NCBI taxonomy): Eukaryota > Metazoa > Mollusca > Bivalvia > Myida > Dreissenidae > Dreissena > Dreissena rostriformis. Next base: position 37,205 of record VMBQ01007411.1, on the reverse strand, counting down.
ACATGTTACAGCTATTTCCCTCAAAAACACTGAAATTTCATCATTTTTGTTTCAGATGGGAGAAATAACAGACGTGCATCTAAAAGGTAAACATATGTGTCGTGTTCTGAGAAAACTGGACATAATGCATGTGCGTAAAGTGTCATCCCAGATTAGCCTGTGCAGTCCGCACAGGCTAATCAGGGACGACACTTTCCGCCTAAACTGGATTTTCGCCAAGAAGAGACATCATTTAAACGAAAAAATCAATAAAAGCTGAAGTTATCGTCCCTGATAAGCATGTGCGGACTGCACAGGCTAATCGAGGATGACAATTTACGCACAAGCATTATGCCCAGTTTTTTCAGAACACGACACTCATATCGCGTGTGCAATGCACCGAGTCTCAAAGCAAGGCCATCAATTCCTGCATTAGAACTAGGAATTGAATTGATACAATCTTAATCGATATGTTCAACACCGGGTTATGTTTGAAACATGCGTTTTATGGCAGTGTTTATGGTAGAATTCCCGTTGCACATCTGATCCAATTGAAGAGATTTTCGCGATTTTACCGTCAACAGGCAAAACTTGTATTAATTATTGCAGTCAGCGATGTGAACATGTCGATCTACGTAATCATAAACATATTTATTTGGATTAACATGTGGCACACATCTTATCTAGATTATTTGCCTTAAGTTTCTTACTCGGCCAATCATAGCGAAGTAAGACTTGGAGCTTAAGAGTCATGTCGCTCCAAACTGTAAACGGTGAAACTTGTATTGTTAGTTGACCTAAAGGCTTTTGATTTATAAACTAGCTGAATGCCATTTTAAAATTATTTATTTATTATATCAAGCGATTGCATAATTGAAATAATGATGTATTGATTGAGACTGACTAACAAACTAAAAAAAAGGCGACCGTCCGTCTGTGAGTCCGGCCGACAGAAACACCGACCTAATGACCCACCAACTAACCGACTGACTCACCCACCGACAGACCGACCGACACGGACAGACGAACCGAGACAGACGTGAGAACTCATCAACTCACTGACGCATATTCACAGCATCAGTTATTTGAGTATTCGTAATTAGCCGATCCATCCTTCGATTCTACCACGATTCCAATCGCCAGCCCATCATGAAAAGACTCATATATCGATATAATTACGTTAACAATTAACTTTCCACAAATATCTACGTATTCTAGTTTTCATAAATGCTCATATTAATACATTAACTCATTGAATTGTGTTCTCGGTTATCGTATTGGTTTCGCGTATCAATTCCAGCACTATTTTGCTTGCAAATATACTTAAAGAGCTTGGGATTTAATTGATACAACTANTTACCTGGCAGACGTCGCTCTTCTATAATGATAGAGTATTTTAGACAAAATTACTTTGGAATCGAGGCAAGTTAAAATTGATACATTTTCTAGCCAAACCGAATCCGTATTCTTAAAGTTCGTATTCTATTTTTTAAGTCCTACGTTGAATTTAACACCTCTAAATACACATCGAATAATTTAGTTATTTTATTTATGACTTAAGCAACATTGGTAGCCTATATATATTCATTCATTGAACATATATTTGTTAGTTCAAAGTTTATTCTTAATTCCTATCTCTTAAAATGGGTTGGCGAATTTTAGCCCTGAAATGTTCAATAAAGTGCCACCAAAGATGCGCTTTCCCTTAGGAGCTTTGTCAATTCCAGTCCTGTCGAAATACGGCCTCTTTCACATAGCAAACTAGTATCTGTTTTCAAACTTCTATTCAGTTATTTTAAAATCAAATTGGAAGTTACTTTGCGTTTGATACAGATGTTTTCCTTATTTTTATTATACGCACAAAATCTTGATAAAAGCATGAAAAATATAAAAATTTGAATATTATTTTCACAAAATAATTTGTATAACGATTCTTATTTTCACAGTCTCTTTCACAAAAGCAATGAAGTAAAACAATATCGCATCATATTAAGCTTTTTTCCCAGAACTGTTCGGACCTATAAACCCATTTATGCCTAGTGGACTCTCCCATCCTTCTTAATTGGATTAATTGATTTCCAAAATTAGGGATGTCTAGTATATTTATTTCTATATTTAGAATATTTCTTACGGAAATTCCTTTAAGCAAACAGCGCATACACAGCGCATGATGCGGCGTCTCATCTGGGTCTACGTTCTGTTTGCCAAGGCCTTTTTTTTAGGCGCTAGGCAAAAATGGGTTAATCTGTAAGAATTCATATTCACTAAAGTGTGTAAATGTTTCTACTGAAAATGGAATGAAACTTGACATTAGTTTTTTCTGTGTATAGAAAATAAAGATTGTTCAAAACTCCAATACTTGTTTGAACGTCGTCATTGAAATCAAATTATATGCTTGTGTGACGATTTTGGCCGGTATTTTATCCTTTAGGTTCATTATTTTTTGAGTTCATTCATAGTGTTAACATCAAACGAAAGTACGTTTCCCGTTTGCAAGTCTTTAACTTTTCAGTTAGTTCCACGCAAATTTTGTGTGAATTGTAGATTGATCATTGTNTACATGTTACAGCTATTTCCCTCAAAAACACTGAAATTTCATCATTTTTGTTTCAGATGGGAGAAATAACAGACGTGCATCTAAAAGGTAAACATATGTGTCGTGTTCTGAGAAAACTGGACATAATGCATGTGCGTAAAGTGTCATCCCAGATTAGCCTGTGCAGTCCGCACAGGCTAATCAGGGACGACACTTTCCGCCTAAACTGGATTTTCGCCAAGAAGAGACATCATTTAAACGAAAAAATCAATAAAAGCTGAAGTTATCGTCCCTGATAAGCATGTGCGGACTGCACAGGCTAATCGAGGATGACAATTTACGCACAAGCATTATGCCCAGTTTTTTCAGAACACGACACTCATATCGCGTGTGCAATGCACCGAGTCTCAAAGCAAGGCCATCAATTCCTGCATTAGAACTAGGAATTGAATTGATACAATCTTAATCGATATGTTCAACACCGGGTTATGTTTGAAACATGCGTTTTATGGCAGTGTTTATGGTAGAATTCCCGTTGCACATCTGATCCAATTGAAGAGATTTTCGCGATTTTACCGTCAACAGGCAAAACTTGTATTAATTATTGCAGTCAGCGATGTGAACATGTCGATCTACGTAATCATAAACATATTTATTTGGATTAACATGTGGCACACATCTTATCTAGATTATTTGCCTTAAGTTTCTTACTCGGCCAATCATAGCGAAGTAAGACTTGGAGCTTAAGAGTCATGTCGCTCCAAACTGTAAACGGTGAAACTTGTATTGTTAGTTGACCTAAAGGCTTTTGATTTATAAACTAGCTGAATGCCATTTTAAAATTATTTATTTATTATATCAAGCGATTGCATAATTGAAATAATGATGTATTGATTGAGACTGACTAACAAACTAAAAAAAAGGCGACCGTCCGTCTGTGAGTCCGGCCGACAGAAACACCGACCTAATGACCCACCAACTAACCGACTGACTCACCCACCGACAGACCGACCGACACGGACAGACGAACCGAGACAGACGTGAGAACTCATCAACTCACTGACGCATATTCACAGCATCAGTTATTTGAGTATTCGTAATTAGCCGATCCATCCTTCGATTCTACCACGATTCCAATCGCCAGCCCATCATGAAAAGACTCATATATCGATATAATTACGTTAACAATTAACTTTCCACAAATATCTACGTATTCTAGTTTTCATAAATGCTCATATTAATACATTAACTCATTGAATTGTGTTCTCGGTTATCGTATTGGTTTCGCGTATCAATTCCAGCACTATTTTGCTTGCAAATATACTTAAAGAGCTTGGGATTTAATTGATACAACTATGCCCTAATTGACTTAATTGGCATATAAGGTATCATTATTACACGCCCTCGCTTAACGATGTATAAGGTCACACGGTCCAAATATGATGACATGAAAAAAAGCTGTCAATTATCACTGCACGTCCGCAGTGGGTCATTTTGACGTCATATGATGTTTTATGAAGAGGGAGTCAACAAATTAGTAGCATAACACACTATATATGCCAATAGCGTTTTGAAATGAGCGCGACATGCGAACATTTATTTTATGCCATATGCGGCCAACGAAGCATTAAGCGCAGTCTGGTCTGGAGCTACCCTGTGCGGTAATGAGACCACGGAGCCTTGGGATACTATATAGTGGATAGGGTAGCTCCTGACCAGACTAACTTAATGCGCATGCTGGTCTGGAGCTACGTTGGCCAAGTATTGCATAAGGCCCAATTTCGCATGACGATGGTCTTATGTAGATTTATATTTCGGTATTGGTAACAAGTCGATATAAACTTCCGCCAAGCAATCTTGTAGTCCTAGGTTCGAAACCCACCAAGTTCAGTTTTAATGCATAAAACGGACTTGAAGAAAAGAATCCCCGGAAAGCTTTTAGTTTAAACATATTTATTTAAGCTCGATTGCTACGAAGGCCTAAAGCTTATTACTATTACTGGTTATGCTTCGGAAACGGACTAGAGAAATAAGTTGTTACTCTAGTCCGTTTCATGGAAAGAACCAGTAATTGATGCCGTCAAGAGAATATCTGGAGAATGCTTCCAGAGAGGGGATCGAATCCGGGAGCTCCTGATCGATAGGCGGACATCCCTATGCCAAAGTCGTTTGAAACAAAACGAGTTTACATTTAAAGTTTTGAATTTTTGTCGTATATGTTAACAATTGTTCATGGTGTTTGTTTCAGATATCAGAGACACGTTCAACCTTTTGGACGAAGACAAAGACGGTCGCTTAACGAAAAAGGAGCTCGCAAAACTGTTGCGCTACACCGGAAGTCTCAAGTCGGAAGCGGAAATGGAGGAGCTTGTAGCGGTTATCGATACAGATCGTAAGTTCAATTGATGGTACAACTTCCCTGAGTATATAACCGTGGTCTAGTGGTTACACACTGGGCACTTAAAGATCCCGGGTCTTCTCTCGAATGGGACGTCTCCTTTAACTCACACTATCCCTCGGTACCCAACGAACAACTCTAACGGCGAAAATGGCCAAATGGAAAATATAGTTGTATTATACAATCTCAGTTATTACCTCTTTGGCTTAACTGTACACATACCTATCAGTCGAACAATCTGTATTGGTATTATTTTGATTATTATGATTATTATGATTATTATGATTATTATGATTATTATGATTATTATGATTATTATGATTATTATGATTATGATTATTATTATTATTATTGCTTTTGTTGTTGTTGTTTTCCGTATTTCAAAACCGCAGCGAGCGACAGCTTATCAAGTACCTTGTTCAAACCAGAGAACACATTCTCACATTATTGCTTGTTCCTGTCTTCTTCCGCCGCTACTTCCCATGTCAATGATAACAACAGTTAATATTCACTTTCCCGATATGTTGACCCTATAAATATCTCCATTGCCCTTTTAACAATCAATCGCTCGTGTTAATTTGCATCCAGTAACATTAAATCCGCCATTTTTGTATACCACGTGTACTTCCGTTCTGACAGGAAATCGATGCTCAATATTACAAAGTACTCCGACCGACAGTGATACGTGCTTGTAGCGGGAGAGAAATTAGGCAGAGGCAATTAACGGATGCGTTACATTTAACGAAGGTTGCGTTTCTTAGGGCGGAATTTTAAAAGTACATATACATGGAATTCAGTTATCTCTTTGTTACAAATTTCATAAATCTGGTTAATTAAGGATCTATTTTTTTTATAAAAGATGGTCACTGATGCAAAATATAAACAGTTTTATTCCAGACTTGCCTTTTATAAATTGCATCGGTATTTAATCACATTTTCTTTAAAATAAGTCTCAATATCTTTCTTATCGAAATATATGAATGATATCCCTAATTTTCCCATCTGCGATCTGGTCAATTTAAAACACTATAAAATGCACGATAATTGCGCTCGAAAGTGTCTGCTGTTGTTGTTCTCATTTTCAAACATTACATAGCCTGTTTGATGTCTTAGTTTGAAACATTCCTGAATTATAATACCATCATCGTTTTGTAACGCGTTCTAATTTGAAGACAACGGTTCTATACCCTAATACCATTATTGTTTTGTAATGCGTTTTTTTTTTCAGACAGCGGTTTTATAGACTTCGAAGAGTTCAAGAAATTCATCATAGAGAAGGACATCCTAAAGTCACTGGCTGACGAAGTTTGTTATGAGATGAAGGTAGCGTTATGTGAGCCAAGTCAGGCGAAAATGGGTCTAATGTCAGATGCTACCAACGTTGCTCCAGACCAGCCTGCGCAACCCTGTCAACGAAACCTTGCGTGAATTTATGACGGACAGGGTAGCTCCTGACCAGATTGCGCAATTGTGCGGGCTGGTCTGGGGCTACTCAAGTCGCATATGGCATAATACCCATTGTCGCAGGACGCGGCTGCTATACTCACTTTTTAAAATGTTTAAGTGGACATTATCAACATCGTCTACAGAAATAAATAACAATGCCATCAGCAACAAAACTAGATCATGTAATTACTGATTTACATCACATGCATGGTCATCAAGATTAGCATACTTATGCTAGTAAGCATAATACAACAGCAGCAGCAACAACAACAGCAACACGTGTCTACACGTCACGTGTCGTATGACATTCATGACAAAAAAAACAGTCAATTTTGTTTTGTGTCGAGTCTTGCATACCCCATGACATATCTTTTTGTATTGCTTAAATCAATTACGTTTAGAATGCCCTTTAAGAAGAGTATGGTTATAGGGGTATCTATGTGCAAAATGTTACATTTATATTTCGTTTAAGTTGAGGCTTTTACATTTAATTGCACAGGGCTTGGAATTAGTATATTGGGGCCTAAACATATAATACCAAAATGTGTGCATTTCAGGTCAAAGTGAAATAAGCACATTGTTTTATATTTGACCCCCGCAAAAACAGTTTCAGCAACATGCTATACGTTAATGGAGAATTGCACTCGTAGTTTATGTATGTGTGTGTGTGTGTTGTATATTTTATATTTGAGGCGCGGTCTGGGAAAACTGGGCTTACTGCATTTTTCTAAAGTGTCGTTCCAATTTAGCCTGTGCAGACGACATTTTCCCCTTTATGGAATTGTTCGTTTAAAGATAGTCTCTTCAACGCGGAAAGTGTCGTCTCAGATAAGCTTGTGCAGAACGCGCAGGCTAATCTGGGACAACNGTAACAACGGTTACCTCCCCTATATAAGTTACAGCTCCGTCTCTAAAATCCCCAAATCCCCCAAGATTTGGAAGAATCTCTTGTCTGTTATAATGGGTTATTAAATGAAAATCAACGTTTTTTTTTCTTTTTGCATAATTTTTCTTGTAAATATGGTTTGCAGTCAGACATTTTAAAACCGAAAAGACAATAACTAATTAAAACCATAACAAGTAAAAAATAAAAATTCAATCATGTTTGTTATGACGACGGGTATTTGATAGGAGATATTCTCGTGAACAAATCAAATCTCTTCTCGGAAGTTTCTTTTTTGGCCGCGCACTGTGAAAATTGTATTTAGTGCATGTGCGTAAAATGTCGTCCCCGATTAGCCTGTGCATTCCACACAGGCTAATCAGGGACGACACTTTTCGCTTTTATTGTATCTTTTGTTGAAAGGAAGACTCTTCTTGACCAAAATCCAGTTTGGGTGGAACGTTTTTTCCCTGATGAGCCTGTGCGGACCGCACTGGCTAATATGGGACGACACTTTAAGCATATGCATTAAACACCATTTTAACAGAGCGAGGCCCATTTAGTTTTGTATTTTTATGACGTGAAAACATGCTTGTACCAATACGAAAATATGTTTTTTGTTGTTTCTAATACAAGTATTTAATTCACCGAATGACATTCTTTATCAGAATACTGTTCAAGTGAAATAATAAAATGCATACACACACCGAAAAAAAAAGATTGTCATTTTGCGAATATTACAAAAGTTAACTCTCCTCAACCGATTCTATAGAACATTCTCTCTAACTGGTCAATAGGAATTAACCATTGTACCACAATGAATGACACAATTTTAAATATCGGAACGTGTGGTTTAATAAACCCGAGAATTATTATAATGGATTAGTTTGTTTATTTTATGCAATCTAATCGGCAATTATATGAACTTGTAGGCATTCGTTCGAAAAATTATTGACGAATCGACCTTGTTAATGTTGCCATTAGGGTAAATAAATACTAATGGAAAATGCAATTACAATAGAGTACCGTCGTTCAACATTCAACAATTCAAAGGGCCGTACTGAACTAAATATGTGTTAAAAGTGAATGAATTGTGTTCGTAAAGTATCTCCTACAATACTTAGTATATGTTTGAAATAAATGCCCAATCGGAAGTAAATGTATTAAAATAAGTATAAAATAGAGTTTGAGATTTTTATAAATACTGAAATCCGTTATCTCACAATACTTTTTTCCAATAAAGGTTAAATTGCTTTCTTACATTACACCATTTGTAAGTGAAGTTCGTTAGTTGAAACTTGTATTGTTATTGTGAGCCCTTTAAAACTCATTTAAATAAAAAAAATCAGACGGGAAATAACATAAAAGTAAATAAGTAATTTCAATTTAAAGTAGATGTTTGAGCCCTTTCATTTCACTGTAATTTTCATTATTTTTATCTAAACTTTGAAATCGTGTCACATCACAAGTGGTTAATGCCAAAGGTTCGAGTCGGATTTGGGAAATATTTAAGACGTGTATATTTATATCTTTATATATTCTTTTTATATTCTTGGTGATTGGATATTACAATCCAATTAAGCTTTTTATTGTCGGGGACTTTGCCAAAGTGTTGTTTTCAATGCCTGTATTAAATCTATGAAAAGCCGCCATAGCCGCTTATTTTTTTTCTTGGCCTTATCGAGTATCTGTTTTCAATAAAACGTTGGAAATATCCATGAATAACTCTTGAACAGATAAAATATTTAAAATAGTTCGAATTTAGGGTTGTTTTAAATCAATTAGATCAGGTTGGAGTTTTGATAACACGTACCGGTAGATCACAATATTTGCACAACACTCGATCACGGATACAAGAGCTAAAACTGACACACAGGAGTTCAGAGTTTTGCAGTTTTATCTTTGGGCAAGTGATATCGTTTGAATATGTGAAACACCGTATTTTGATTTTGGATTATGTGAAAAGTGAGCTCACTAATTCCGCTGCAGTCTAGTAATAAGCACACGGCGTTTGTTAAACATTATAACTTTAATATCCGGAGACGATGGATAACGGTATAGACCTGTCTATGTGTTTATTGTTATAACTGATTATTTAAACAACGTTTTATATTGGAATTTGGATTGTAGTTTTAAAAAAATCAATTGTGTTTTTTTAGTTAAATACATCAAACAATCAATATGACGAAGAGAGGTGTTCCGCACGTGAAAATCAATGACGCTCACGGGGTTGATGATGTCATGGATGACGACATTGACGCAGAATTCGCGCGTTTTAAAGAACGGATGTCAAAGCGTCACTCTAATGACAGGTCGAATTCGCTGCAGACGACAACAGCCGTGTTACCTGGCAGACGTCGCTCTTCTATAATGATAGAGTATTTTAGACAAAATTACTTTGGAATCGAGGCAAGTTAAAATTCTTAATGGAGAAATAGACACATATCATTTAATTCCATGCGGCTTTTTCGTGGACCTGTATTTTTTTATTTAATGAATGAATTAAAAAAAAGTAATTAGTCTAAACAGAAAACGTAGATCAATAAATCATGGTCCACATTCGCAAACCAATTCTCAGACTAAAGTCTAAACACATAGAACGAATCTTAAAACTGTAATATTGTAACTACGTACTATCGCACTGTCGCCATAGTATTGTCGCGCTGTCGTCATCGTATTCTCGCACTCTCGCATTGTCGCCCTCTGGATTTTAATGTGTTACCACGATGGCACTAACGGTATTCCGTAAATTTTAGCCCTTAAATGTTCAATAAAGTGCCACCTAAGTTGCGCTTTCCCTTAGGGGCTTTGTCAATTCCAGTCCTGTGCCGAAATACGGCCTCATTCACATAGCAAACTACTAACATTTTTAAAAATTTCTATTTCAGTTATTTTCAAATCAAATTTGCAGTAAGTTTGCGTTTGCTACAGATGTTTGGCTTTTTTTAGTTACATGTATACGCTCAAAATCGTGATAAAGGCATTTAAAATATAATAATTTGAATGTTATTTTCACAAAATAATTTGTATAACGATTCTTATTTTCACAGTTCAAATGACCCTAGTCCCTTTTACAAAAGCAATAAATGTATAACAATATCGCATCATATTAAGCTTTTTTTCCAGAACTTTTCGGACATATTAATCTGTAAGAATTCATATTCACTAAAGTGTGTTAATGTTTGTAATAAAAATGGAATGAAACTTGGCATTAGTTTTTTTCTGTGTATAGAAAAAAATCTGTATAAAGAAAATATAGATTGTTCAAAACTCGCATACTTGTTTGAATGGTGTCATTGAAATCAAATTATATGCTTGATCAAAAACACTTCTTTACAACGTTGTTATATTAACAACTTAAAAAAATATAAATAGAGTTATGTAACCACTATAAGTATTTTAAATTTTTAACCAATTTGCAGAAGGTACGAGCAATCTCCGTTAGGTAAAAACACCTTCTTTGTACAATACATTTGTCTCAATTTGCGTTTCTATTGTCGTTATTTTCATTTTCTCTTGAGTTCGTGTATTGGATTTTATTTTTAATTCTTGCATTGTGTCTTGGTTTCATTTAAACATAATGGTTCATGTTTTCAATTTATGCAGTCCTACTTTGTTCTGCGTGGTATTTATTGATTATTATTTGCACATTATGTTATTATTTGTTTTTTGTTGATTTTGTTTTTCGAGAAAGTTCCTCTCCTTCCATCGATATGTACCTCCGTCAAACAAGCGTATATTCACGACTTTTTCCGTTTTTACAACGTTTGATATCCAATTTAAACGTATCAACAACATAAACCCTCTATTAGGGGCAACGACTCTTGAATATCGTGGAAAGTCGTGGTAATTTCCCATGCATCATACCGATTTTTCTATAAAATCATTTGCTGCGATAGTCAATTAAACGTTTGTGTGAAATTGATTGAGCAACATAAGATGACATAGACATTACCAGAACAATCGTGGTACTCATCTGGAGAGACATTAGCCGTTTTCATGTCTTCGAATAATGACAACACTATTAAGATATTAACATGTTATATATTCCATCTTTTGCAGGGTATAAACACTTAAGAACATTACTATTGCATTTTAGAAACAAATGACACAACTTTGAAATTGTATTATATTATGTTATTGTGTTATGTTTTATAGGCCGGCGGCTTTGATTGACTTAATAAACTGTTCTGTTCTGTTAACCCTTTGAGCGCTGGAACCGAATTTTGAAGGCCTTTGCAAACAGTTTGGATCCAGATGAGACGCCACAGAACGTGGCGTCTCATCAGGATCCAAACTGTTTGCTATTTTGATAGTATTCTTTGAAAAAAAATCGAGAAAATGCTTATTTTAGAAATTCAGCAGACGAAATTTTAGCAGACGAAAATTATCCCAGCATGCATTCTGTTAAATCAGCAGCATCACAATAACATGCTATGTGTTTATAGATTTTGAGGGAGTGCACCAACGATCTATCAATAAACATAGATCTTTGAGTGCACTTAGAATCTTTAAAATGGCCTTCGCTCCCGGAAGACTTGTTTGTTTGATAACGGGAGATAGTGGAATATAAAGGAGACTCTGTCCTAGAGACGACCTTCGGTCTTTCAGTTCCCAGTGTTTAGCACCGAGCACACTGCAAATCATGAGCATTATCATTATAAACAACAACAACATCCTAGTTAACATCATCGTAATCAGCATCATCATTATCGTCGTCGTTGTCGTCGTCATCCTTGTACTCATCATCTTCTTTTTTCACCATCATTATCATAATCATCATCATCATCTAGACACTTGCAATAATCATTGAACCTTTTGTATTTAAAAATTCTCTCCGTGTCGCTCCGTCCCATTCAGCGTGTATCAGTCTATATTGGAACGAAAGCCAGCATGATCTGTCGTTAAAAGGAGCGTGCCGTCTAATCCGTTTTGTATATAAAGGATTACATTTTCCAGATAAGTTGCGCGGTTTTTAACAGAGAAGTGACACTTTGTTATATACTATGTATTTATAAGCGATATCTTTATTGTAATTTTCCGTCTGAAAACCAGTGTGTAATAACGGATCGATTATCTGGATTGGGGATATTTCTTCGGATTTCTAAGTAGTTAATCTTCATAAAAAAGGTGTCACAAATAAAGACATGCACGTGCGTGTTATCTACAGTGACACGTAAATATTTAACTTAGCTGGTAGAGTGGTTACACGTAATTTAACAGTTTAGTGTTGGATGGATAAATAATTAACGGTGCTTTTTTATATGATTTGCTGGAACCATCTTTTGAAATCATGTCGTTTGGAATACTGCGTGCAGCAGCTAAGGTAAAACACATTCTTATCTCACTTTTTCAACTTGTGTTCTGATCTTTTTCAATGATGTTAATTCATTTCTATATATTTTTTGGTCGCAAATGGGCTAAATATACGATGTGTATCAACAATATAATCNTACAAAGGTCAGGTAAGGTGAAAAGCTGGCTTAATACAGCTTACGCCGAAAAAGACCGAGAAATGATAAATGCGATTTTTACCGCGCTGTGGCATCATCATCAACACTTTGCTAGAACCATGATGTAATCATTAACCCGTTAAAGGTTTGCATTGGTCAAGTCTTTCTCTGTTTGTCTTTTCCTGGTGTGTGTTCTGATAAATTATAACGGAATGAAAGTCCAAATGAATTCGTATTGATTAACGGCAACATCTAAGCCATTTTGTTTATAATGATTTTATAAATTATTAAACGATTACACTTTCCAGATAAGTTGCGCGGGCTTAAATTGAGAGTTGACAATTTGTTATGTATTGAATACGCTATCTACGAAATAGTTTTCCCGTATGACGTGTTGACGGTGTGGTAATCAACACCGGCGATATTTGTTTGGAATTCAATGTAGTTAATCTTTATAAAAAAAGAAGTTACAGATAAAGAAATCCACGTGCATATTATCACAGGAAGACTAATACATATTTAATTAATCTTGTGTAATCATTGGCTCGCTATTGAAGAGTGTTGCGTTGCGTTGGTTTGATACGGTTAGATTGATATGGTGTTGTTCTGTTGTCTATAATTGGTCAAGGAATACATTTTTAAACCATGTCATTCGGAATACTTCGTAACGCAGCTAAGGTATATATTATGTTCTTTCAGGTCAGTCAGATTTTGATATATGAGATGCGCTCTAGGAAAACGGGGCGTAATGCATGTGCGTAAAATGTGCGTAAAATGTCGTCCCTGATTAGCCTGTGCAGACCACACGGGCTAATCAGGGGCGATACTTTCCACTTGTATGGTATTTTTTGTTTAAACGAAGTCTTTTCTAAGAGAAAATCAAGTATAGGCGGACATTGCTGCCGTGATTAGCCTGTGCGTACTGAACAGGCTAATCTGGGACGACACATTACGCACATGCATTAACCCTCCTTTAACCAGAGCGAGGCTCATATTTATGATCATATGGCTACAATTATTTCCATGTATAAGATATAGAAATTATGTATTTCATCTCAATCACACTTTGTTTTATACAAATAAGGTTGTTTATTTCCCCTTACATCTCCAAAAACATATATGTCGGCAAAACATTTTTTTTTAACGTTTTTATAATACATAAGATACTTCCCAATATAAATTAGGATGATCACTTACAGAAATCTTCAAAAAGTCTATTAACCGTTTGTGTCTTTAAATGTTGGTCGGCGAATTTACAACTATTTGGAGTTGAAATTAAAACACGAGGACTTTTGCCTATTAAATAGTCCGCGCGTGGTATATTATAATATTACTTGTTTGAATCTGTTTTTCAATGTAATTAATGTCATCTTTTTATGTTATAACATGCTAATTATATCTTGTGTATAGCCATATTTGAAGATATAATACTTTTGCAATTTAAATTGATAAATTAGGTTTTCAGAACCAAATATAATACATAAAAGAACCTGGTGATATTTTATGCCCGTCAAATCGCACCATCTAATTTGAGCTCTTTCAAAATCATGTTTGGGACCTGAGAGATTGATTAAATATTACACCAGCCCAAAATTAATGTTTAGTCGTTTATGGTTTCAATCAAAATTGTATGGTAGCGTTTGATTATCTTTTTAATTCAAACAGGATTGACGGTGTTTTATTAACTCTTCTTTGAATTTGAATGGAATGGGTGGTGTTCAATAACTAAAACCATTACAGGGGCGTACCAATTTATAGTGCATTCAGAATTACAGACTCGATATGTCATTCAATCAAAAACAGAGGGAAACGCTTTTTTGTAACATGATCCGAGGAATAAATAGAATACAGGCGTATGACACATGCGGATTAACGTTAATTTCATATAGGGCATGTGCCAAATTAAAATGCACACTCATATTATGTGTAAAAACACAATTACATAAATAGTTCAGTAAGCGTGCCAATTTATCATTTACACTCTGAAGACATTCATTTTTGACCTTCGTATTGAACATAAATACATTAAAATACACGAAGATAAAAACAACCTTAATGTTTTTTCTTAAATATAACGTTTTTTTTCTGAAATAGAACGTAATGGAACTTTCCAAAATATTTTCTCCATATTTAAACACAGGCTACGACACTGTCGTTCTTTGCGAATACATATAGATGCAGTGTGATGTATGTGATCCATTTATATGGATAATTTTATGGTTTCTTGATAATGAGTTGATTTTTTTCGCATCACTGTGTATATTTGCACTGGGAGATTTAACGGCATTTAACTACATTGTGTAAAAAGGTAAGTCTGGACTATAAAATGTTTAATAGTTAAACAAGCAACAACAAAATTTCAGTTGAGTGTAAAATCTCCGAGCATTCATCTTCCGTGTAGCAGATAGGAAACGATACAGTTAAACTCATTCTTGTATTACATTAACACTTAGTATGAGTCGCGTCATGCGAAAATGGTTTTTATGTCAAATGCCTCCAGCGTAGCTCCAGACCAGCCTGCGCAATTGCGAAGTCTGGTCATGAACTACCCTGTCAACTAATGAGATCACAAAACCTTGCGTCACTTTATAGTGGATACGCTGGAAGCATTTGACATAAACCCCATATTCGCATAACATATATATTCTACAGTCTCAATTGCTAGCTCTATTTTTAAAATGTCGCTGGTAAAATGTTGGGTTATTCACTTGAATTTAATTACGATATTTAGGCGTAAGCAAACTGTTTGTTTGATTCTAGTTCAAACCATTTCACATCAATCGCTGTACTCAGCGCGTTTAAGTTCGAAAGACATCACACAATATATAATGATCTGTCACTATAACAAGTTTCTATCGATCTTTCGTATAATATTTTACAGTAAAAAGTATGATTTATGAAAAAATACTATGCCTAAAAAATATGATTTGTGAAAAAGATGTGATTTTTGTAAAAAATATTATTTGCCATTGAGATAAAGCCATAATCGTCGTTATCTCTCCTTAAACTCGTGCACAAAATTAATAACGCCGAGGAACACTCGCGATTTTCCCAGTATAATAGGTCACAAAAATTAAAGATCAATTACAAATGCGATTTTCCCGCGCGTTAATGGACGGATAGCACACAAAACAATCGTAAATCAAACAGGATCGGACTGTAATAAACTGGCGCTTGTGTTAATGTGATTGTGTGCACTAAACGCACAGGATCATGCGACTTTGTTCACGCACAAATACATTAACCCATTTATGCCTAGTGGACTCTCACATCCTTCTAAATTGGATCAATTTATTTCCAAAATTAGGGATGTCTAGTATATTTATTTCTATATTTAGAATATTTCTTACAGAAATTCTTTTAAGCAAACGGCGCAGACCCTGATGAGACGCCGAATCATGCGGCGTCTCATCTGGGTCTACGCTGTTTGCAAAGGCTGTTTTTCTAGACGCTAGGCATGCATGGGTTAATAATTATCCTACGTACTCATACATAAATAGCGCTTATGTTGTGGTGTGCTGTTAACGACATTTCACTTCTCTTACGCAAAAAATGAATTTATCTTACATTATAAGAGTGCATTTGCAACGTTAGTCAAGATGTTTCTTTTTAATTTAGATAGCTTTTTATTTTTAAAGTTTGTTTTTACCTTTTTTTGTTTCATATTGATTTACTTAAGCATGCTTATTTTAAATTAACGCTTCATTATAATAGTATTATTTTTAAATTGGCGTTACATTATGCAAGCATTATTTTACATTGATGCTACATAATGCTAGCATTATTTAACATTGACACTACATTATGCTAGCATTATTTTACATTGATGCGTCATTATGCTACCATTATTTTACATTGATGCGTCATTATGCTAGCATTATTTTACATAGACGCTACATTATGCTAGCATTTTTAGACAGTGTCATTTGCGATGATAATGGTGCGAGTTTGGTATCAAACCCTACTTTAAATGTCAGATACTTTTTAGGCCAAATATGTTTCAACGATGACCTTATTACGCCTCTTTGCCGTTGACCATACACGACCCTAGTTGTTGTCTTTGTTTCTGTCATTATGTAAAAAAATATGTGTTATTTTGAAAATTTCTGTTTCGCTTCTACGTTTACAATCGGATATGACATCTTTTTGCAATACAGAATACTGAATCTGTGTGGTACAATTCGTTTTTTTTTTTTAATTTCTAAATAGTTTATCAATTGGCTGCAATAAGATGTGTGTTTGCCTCGATTTTGGAAGTACGTATCACTGTGCTACAATAAATTCATTCAGAATTACGTATAACTGTAAGACAATATTTTTCTGACCCTTTTCAATTTTAAAATGGGGGACAGTGTTTCGGTACATTAATTTGGTGGTACTTTTATTTTATATTCTATTTTAGAGCTACGAATCAATTGGGTACTCTTTTTTTCAGAACGACGGATCGATGAGTAAATGTTCTGTCTTTAGATTGACGTACATGCATATTTGAGACAGAAGTATCGATGTTGTATTTTTAACCTATTTAACCCATTTATGCCTAGCGTCTAGAAAAAAGGCCTTGGCAAACAGCGTAGACCCAGATGAGACGCCGCATGATACGCGTCTCATCAGAGTCTGCGCTGTTTGCTTGAAGGAATTTCTGTTAGAAATATTCTAAATATAGAAATAGATATACTAGACATCCCTAATTTTGGAAATAAATTGATCCAATTTAGAAGGATTGAAGAGTCCACTCGGCATTAATAGGTTAAGAACGACGTTTCAGTGGTGCGTCTGTTTTATTATTTCAAAAGGACGATTCAATGGGGTACATGTTTTTTTTTATTTTATTATTGCTTATCAATTGCAGAAAGTATATACCGCGACCCAGAACTTTATTTTTCGATTTTCAGTTCGACGTCGCTGTTTCATTTACAGCACTAAATCGGGCACCAATGTAAAACAGTGAACATCTCCACTGTTTTAAAACGGAGAATCACTAATTCAATGTAACTGCTATTTTCCTAAAAAATTACTGAAATTTCATTATTTTTGTTTCAGATGGGAGAAATAACAGACGTGCATCTAAAAGGTAAACATATGTGCCGTGTTCTAATAAAACCGCACAGGCTAATCAGGGACGACACTTTCCGCCTAAACTGGATTTTCGCTAAGAAGAGAAATCATTTAAACGACAAATTCCATAAAGCGGAAATTGTCGTCCCTGATTAGCCTGTGCAGACTGCACAGGCTAATATGCGATGACAATTTACGCACAAGCATTATGCCCAGTTTTCTCAGAACACGACACATATCGCGTGTTCAATGCACCGAGTCTCAAAGCAAGGCCATCAATTCCCACGTTAGAACTAGGAATTGAATTGATACAATCTTAATCGATATGTTCAACACCGGGTTATGTTTGAAACATGCGTTTTATGGCAGTGTTTATGGTAAAATTCCCGGGGCACATCTGATCCAATTGAAGTGATTTTCGAAATTTTACCATCAACAAACAAAACTTGTATTAATTATTGCAGTCAGCGATGTGTACATGTTGATCTACGTAATCATAAACATATTTATTTGGATTAACATGGGGCACACATCTTATCTAGATTATTTTCCTTTCTTACTCGGCCAATCATAGCGAAGTAATACTTGGAGCTTAAGAGTCATGTTGCACCAAACTGTAAAAGGTGAAACTTGTTTTGTTAGTTGACCGATCGGGTTTTGATTTATAAACTAGCTGAATGCCATTTTGAAATTAAATATTTATTATATCAAGCGATTGAATAATTGAAAGAATATACATTAAGACTGACTAACAAACTAAAAAAAAACGACCGTCCGTCTGTGAGTCCGGCCGACAGATACACCGACCCAATGACCCATACATTAACCGACTGACTCACCCACCGAAAGACCGACCGACACGGACAGACGAACCGAGACAGACGTGAGAACTCATCAACTCGCTGACGCATATTCACAGCATCAGTTATTTGAGTATTCGTAATTAGCCGATCCATCCTTCGATTCTACCACGATTCCAATCATCAGCCCATCACGAAAAGAATCATATATCGATATAATTACGTTAACAATTAACTTTCCACAAATATCTAGGTATTTTAGTTTTCATAAATGCTCATATTAATACATTAACTCATTGAATTGTTTTCTCGGTTATCGTATTGGTTTCACGTATCAATGCCAGCACTATTTTGCTTGCACATATACTTAAATACGCTTGGGATTTAATTGATACAAATATGCCATAATTGACTTAATTGGCATATAAGGTATCAATATTACACGCCCTCGCTTAACGATGTATAAGGTCACACGGTCCAAATATGATGACATGAAATAATGCTGCCAATTATCACTGCACGTCCGCTGTGGGACATTTTGACGTCATATGATGTTTTATGAAGAGGGAGTCAACAAATTAGTAGCATAACAGACTATATATGCCAATAGCGTTTTGAAATGAGCGCGGCATGCGAAAATGTATTTTATGCCATATGCGGCCAACGAAGCATTTAGCGCAGTCTGGTCTGGAGCTACCCTGTTCGGTAATGAGACCACGGAGCCTTGGGCTACTATATAGCGGATAGGGTAGCTCCTGACAAGACTGTACTTAATGCTCATGCTGGTCTGGAGCTACGTTGGCCGCGTATTGCATAAGGCCCAATTTCGCATGACGATGGTCTTATGTAGATTTATATTTCGGTATTGGTAACAAGTGTATATATCTTCCGCCAAGTAATATTGTGGTCCTGGATTCGAAACCCACCATGTTCAGTTTTCATGCATAAAACGGACTTGAAGAAAACAATCCACAGAAAGCTTTTAGTTTAAATAAATATAAATAAATATTTATTTAAGCTCGATTGCTACGAAAGCCTAAAGCTTATTACTATTACTGGTTATACCTAGGAAACGGACTAGAGAAATAAGTTGTTACTGTAGTCCGTTTCATGGAAAGAACCAGTAATTGATGTCGTCAAGAGAATATCTTGAGAACGCTCCCAGAGAAGGGATCGAATCCGGGAGCTCCTGATCGATAGGCGGACATCCCTATGCCAAAGTCGTTTGACAAAATCGAGCTAAAATTTAAAGTTTTGAATTTTTGTAAGAAGTTGTCGTATATGTTAACAATTGTTCATGGTGTTTGTTTCAGATATTAGAGACACGTTCAACCTTCTGGACGAAGACAAAGACGGTCGCTTGACGAAAAAGGAGCTCGCAAAACTGCTGCGCTACACCGGAAGTCTCAAGTCGGAAGCGGAAATGGAGGAGCTTGTAGCGGTTATCGATACAGATCGTAAGTTCAATTAATGGACAAACTTCTCTGATTATATAACCGTGGTCTAGTGGTAACACACTGGGCACTTAAAGCCTCTGACCTTAAAATGAAGTACATGTTAATCAATACATATAGATGCAATTTGAAGTGTGAAAAATTGTCATTAAATATAGCCTTGTAGCAAGTAATTTATTATTTTTCAAACGGTACCGCTTTTAAAACCGAAAGTAGGATTTCTATATACGTATACGTCCATTTCGACTAACGCGATTATTTTTAAGTTTTAAAGCGCAAAAAAGACGGATTTCTACCTTGTAACCACCAGATATAATCTTATTGGCATAGATAAAATTAAAGCTATAGCCTAGTTAGCAAGTTATTTATTATTTTTCAAACGGTACCGCTTTTAAAACCGAAAGTAGGATTTCTAGACGTATACGTCCATTTCGACAAACGCGATTATTTTTAAGTTTTAAAGCGCAAAAAAGACGGATTTCTACCTTGTAACCATCAGATATATTCTAATTGGTATAGATAAAATATGTTTCTTATTTATACTTAAATTTACTATGCCAAATAAGTTGTGTGGCTTTTAAGACCCCGGGTCGTCTCTCGAATGGGACGTCTCTTTTAACTCACACTATCTCTCGTAACCCAACGAACAACTCTGACGGCGAAAATGGCCATATGGAAAATATAGTTGTATTATATTATCTCAATTATTACCTCTTTAGCTTAACTGTACACATACCTAACAGTCGAACAATCTATATTAGTATTATTTTGATTATTATGATTATTATGATTATTATAATAATTATGATTATTATGATTATTATAATTATTATTATTATTATTATTATTGCTGTTGTTGTTGTTGTTTTCCTCATTTCAAAACCGCAGCGGCAGCTAATCATGAAACTTGTTCAAACCAGAAAACACGATCGCACATAATTGCTTTTTCCTGTCTTCTGCCGCCGCTACTTCCTATTTTAATGATAACAACAGTTAATATTCACTTTTCCAATAAGTTGACCTATAAATATCTCCATTGCCCTTTTAACAATCAAGCGTTCGTGTTAATTTGCATCCAGTAACATTAAAGCCGCCATTTTTGTATACCACGTGTACTTCCGTTCTGACAGGAAATCAATGCGCAATAATACAAAGTACTCCGCCCGACAGTGTTAAGTGCTTGTAGTGGAATAGTAATTAGGCAGAGGCAATTAACGGATGAGTAACATTTAATGACTGTTTCGTTTCCTGCTATGGAATTTTACAAGTAAAGTAACATGTAATTCATAAATCTTTTTGTAAAAAATGTATTGGTCTGGTTAATTGATAAACTTTTATTCATTAAAGATGGTCACTTATGCAAAATTTAAGTACAATTTTCATTCAAGACTTGCGTGTTATAAATTGCATTTATAATAAATCACATTTGACTTTAAAATAAGTCTCCACATCTTTCTTATTTATATTTATAAAAGATATCATTAATTTTCCAATATACGATCAGGTCCATTTAAACACTATAAAATGCACGAAAATTGCGCTCGAAAGTGTCTGCATTTGTTGTCCTAATTTTCTAACATTACATAGCTTGTTTGATGTGCTAGTTTGAAACATTCCTGAATTCCAATACCATCATCGTTTTGTTATGCGTTCTCATTTGCAGACAACGGTTCTATAGACTTCGAAGAGTTCAAGAAATTCATCATAGAGAAGGACATCCTAAAGTCACTGGCTGACGAAGTCTGTTATGAGATGAAGGTAGCGTGATGTGAGCCGAGTCAGGCGAAAATGGGTCTTATGACAGATGCTACCAGCGTTGCTCCAGTCCAGCCTGCGCAACCCTGTCAACGAAACCTTGCGCGAATTTATGGCGGACATGGTAGCTCTTGACCAGATTGCGCAATTGTGCGGGCTGGTCTGGGGCTACTCAAGTCGCATATGGCATAATACCCATTGTCGCAGGACGCGGCTTCTATACTCACTTTTAAACTGTTTAAGTCGACATTATCAACATCGTCTACAGAAATAGATAACAATGCCATCAGCAACAATACTATATCATGTAATTGCTGATTTACATCACATGCATGATTAGCATACTGAATATGCTAATAAGCATAATACAACAGCAGCAGCAACAACAACAACAACAACAACAGCAACACGTGGCTAGAACTCACGTGTCGTATGACATTCATGACAAAAAAAATATCAATTACGTTTAGAATGCCCTAT
This sequence comes from Dreissena rostriformis, assembly GCA_007657795.1. Taxonomy (NCBI): domain Eukaryota; kingdom Metazoa; phylum Mollusca; class Bivalvia; order Myida; family Dreissenidae; genus Dreissena; species Dreissena rostriformis. The sequence goes on along the minus strand of VMBQ01007411.1, from coordinate 14,963 downwards.
AAGAAAAGAATGGTTATGGGGGTATCTATGTTCAAAATGTTACATTTACTTTTCGTTTAAGTTGAGGCTTTTACATTTAATTGCGTAGGGCTTGGAATAAGTATATTGGGGCCTAAACATATAATACCAAAATGTGTGCATTTCAGGTCAAAGTGAAATTAGCACATTGTCTTATATTTTGCCCCCCCNAAAGAATTAATAAAGGAATCACAATAATTGTTATCCGGAACTCAGTGGCCACTTTTTTTCTCACTAATTTACATGTGGTGCACATTAAATTGACCTAATTCATTGGCGTTAGTATTGTCATTGAAATTGTCATTGAAATTGTCATTGAAATCAATATGACCTCAAATATGTTGTCGATGGTTTAATATTCGCGTGACACAAGTTCATGAAAAAGTTGTTTGTACCAAGTGATCCTGTTCAGAATAATGTCTGTTTTAAATATTCATTCTTTTTCTGTGTGCGATTGGTCCGGAGAATTTTTTGACATCACATACCTTCGTAGCAGGCGTATTAAAACACAGACAAAGTAAGTGCATTTGTATCGACTGAACCCACGTTTTATAAGAGGCTGCAGAATGTGATGGCCCGGAATGTGTCCCAGCACTCCTACCTAATTAACTTATTAGACTTATTAGACTCACATAACTTGGGCCGAACTTTAAATTGTTGCTGCAAATTTCAGCTATGTGTTTTTTTTAACTTTTAAATTTTTGGCGTTGGTTTGCGCTGTTGGGGGTGGGGGTTGGGGGGAATACCCGGAGTAAACCACATTTGTCCGGTATGGTGAGCACCTAACAAACTCAATCAAATTTGAACGGAAGTCATTAACCAAACACTCATAAGAACGCTTGTCAATTTAAGATTGCTGAAATGATATTTTATGGACTGGAACGCAAAGCTTTCAATTTTTACTTCATATTTATTTCCCAGGCGACAAGATGCCGGAAGAAGTTGCAGACGACTTTCTCCGAGAGGCAGATCTAAATGGAGACGGCAAAATAGACTATGCAGGTGAGCGTGTTAATGTGATTAATCCGTTGGCAAAAAGACCGGCCATAATGGAAGAATTAGTTAAAAAATATATATTAATTTAATAATAATAATAATAATAATAATACTTATANAAAAAAAAAAAAAAAAAAAAACTAAGGCCGACATAAATCTTGCTTTTTGGTAGCGTGCCCTAGTGGATATGGTGTCCGACTAGCGACCAGGAGGTCCCGGGTTTTATCTCCACGCATAGAGCATTCTCAAGATATTATCTTAAGACGCCAAGTACTGGTTCTACCCAGGACACGGAAAACCGACTCGAGAATGTCTCATTAGGCAATCGAACTAACATAAATGAAGCGTTTTATCGCACTAATCAACACCAATGTTCACGTCATATGGACTTATATAAATCGTATTCTGAGAAAACTGGGCATAATGCATGTGCGTAAAGTGTCGTCCCAGATTAGCCTGTGCAGTCCGCACAGGCTAATCCGGGACGACACTTTCCGCCTAAACTGGATTTTCGCTAAGAAAAGACATCATTTAAACGAAAAATTCCATGAAAGCGGATATTGTCATCCCTGATTAGCCTGTGTGGACTGCACATGCTAATCTGAGATGACAATTAACGCACAAGCATTATGCCCAGTTTTCTCAGAACACATCAATTTGTCCATAACACGATCAGATCGTAGAATGCCCCCTGCTTGCAATACCGGCTTTTCAAATATCGAACCTGGACAGTATAACCCTACTCTTAAAACGATGAAACACATGAATATAGAACGTTCATTGCCACGAAAATAGCGAATTTAAGAAACTTGTAATTTACAGGACACGGTGTTCTTATTCTGCAGCTGATCGGTATGTGATCGATCGAAAAGTAGCGAATTCCAGAACATGTGGCGTGTGCTACTACATGTGCACGCACGTCTTGTAAAGCCCAAGTGAAATTTTAAATTCTATCAAAAAATAAATAATCACTTACATTTTACCGATTAGCATTTTGTTGATGGCGAAAACATATCCATACTAAAGTTTTACAGTCAAACAATTTATAAATAAATACGTACATTTTCAGAGTTGACATTATTGATAAATTTCAATACGATTAATAATTTGCTTCCTCCTTTATGAAACAATAAATACAGTAATCTGAACCAGAAGTACTTATATATTCACTATTGTTGGCTAGAAGCTTTAATGCAGAAAAAAATATTGTTGTTGTTGTTGTTGTTGTTGTATACCAGGTAATACGTACGACTAAATTGACAATGGAGTAGGTTTGCGTTTGTATGTAAGTACTACATAACCTGTTGTTAGTTAATGTCGAAAACGTTTTTTGTTTACCTTCCAGAATTTTGTAAGCATATGGGTTACTAGCCGGGCCTTCTAAAGCGACACAGTTCCAGCGATGACAAATATCTACATGACTCTACAAGGATGCAAGGCCTCGCGGTGTAATACTCCAATCCGAATGGATATCTCAATTGGAATGATGAATGAAAGAGTATTAAGAATTTGTTTTATTTCAGGCTTGCGATAATTGGGGCGGTGAAAATCTTTGTATCCGCTTAAAGTGTATTGGTTAATTTTGGATGGATCGAGAAGAGAAAGTGCCATAACAGTTATCAGGGAAATAAATTTGGATTCAAGGGAACTAACACTACCTATATCGACAAAAACTGACGATGACAGGAGTGCACTCCCTTGTTATGGATATTTTTTAAAGTAAATTTCGAAACTTGGATTATGATTTGACATGGATACTACGTAGAAAGATTATACTTTTGAACAGCACGCACGCCATGTTATACTTTCATTTGAGCTATGAATGGCATCATGCCTGTATTTTGCCCAAGTATAAAACTTTGTGTAAGCGTCCGAATGTATTTTCATGAAAACAATACTAAAATTTATTTTTATATTAAACTGATCGAATATTAACAAACCATATATTATATTGGAAAATCTCATCACTTATTATCTTTAAATGACTCAAGGATGAGCACATACACATGTGTAAATGTTATAATTTTATAAATATGGCCACCTTTGTAACGTGCTGTTTTGCGAAAACTTAAATTTGTCATTTACATTAAGTTTACTTCAACATATATAGTCATACACTATCATGTATTGTCCAAAAGCATATCGCGTTTAAGCTTTGTAACTGTATGCGAAGCACCAGTAAATGTCGCCGTGGCGTAGTGGATATGGCTTCCGCCTAGCGACCGGGAAGTCACGGGTTAATCCCTACAGTGGCAGCCTTTTTAAGAATCCCCCCATAGACACCAAGTACTGGTTCTAGTCCCAGGAAACGGACTCGAGAGCGTTTCAATAAGCCTTAGGCTGTCTATGCAATCGAGCTAAAATAAATAGGTTTAAACTAAAGCACCAGAGAGTATTTGGAAAAATACATCTTGAACTAACAATTAGCAGATAAGTGTATTAACCCATTTATGCCTAGCGTCTAGAAAAAAGGCCTTAGCAAACAGCGTAGACCCAGATGAGACGCCGCATGATGCGTCGTCTCATCAGGGTCTGCGCTGTTTGCTTAAAGGAATTTCTGTAAGAAATATTCTAAATATAGAAATAAATATACTAGACATCCCTAATTTTGGAAATAAATTGAACCAATTTAGAAGGATGGGAGAGTCTTCTAGGCATAAATGGGTTAAGAACAATTGGGAATAATATTCAATACAAATTCGTTATATACATTCTTAGTAAAGTAGTTCAGGGCGTATGTTTGTATTTATTTATAAAATGCATATTCAATATGTACTATATCTATATGTGATTGATATAAATGTTGATATACGTTTATCAAAATTGTTAAAGTTTGAAATAAATAAGTTTTAGATTCCCAGTTTTTGTTTCCATTTAACAATTGTGTGGCCAGGTAATTGATAATTGAGTCGCGCTCTGAGAAAACGAAGTTAAATGCATGTGTGTAAAGTGTCGTCCCAGTTTAGCCTGTGCAGTCCGCACATGCTAATCAGGGACGACACTTTCCGTCTAAACACGATTTTCGTCGAGAAGAGTCTTCCTTAAAACGAAAAATACAATAAAAGCGGAAAATGTCGTTCCTGGTAAGCCTGTGTGGACTGACCGTAATTGACCACCTATATGCACGTATAGACCTACCTAGCTGTGGAAATGGCTTTGATAATATGTAACAGTTAGAGGTCACGGTGAAAATATGTAACAGTTAGAGGTCACGGTGAGAATATGTAACAGTTAGAGGTCACGGTGAGAATATGTAACGAGGGACAACAGTTTTGACTGTTCACCAAGCATCCATGAAGTAACTGTTTTATTACCTGATCAAATTTCAATGTCTGCACGAGCATGCAACAGTTCAAACTATTGACCGGTCAACAGTTCGAAATATTCACCGGTTACAGTTTGAAACATTGCAACATTACTTTTTCGACGAGGAAATAGCAAAAAATAAATAATTATCGTGTATATAAGGCATCAGGTAATAAACACAGATCACGGTGCGAAAATGTAACAGTTACAGGTCACGGTGAGAATATGTTACAGTTAGAGGTCACGCTGAGAATATGAAACAGTTACAGATCACGGTGAGAATATGTAACAGTTACAGGTCACGGCGAGAATATGTAACAGTTACAGGTCACGGTGAGAATATGTAACAGTAAGAGGTCACGCTGAGAATATGTAACAGTTACAGGTCACGGTGAGAATATGCAACTGTTAGAGGTCACGCTGAGAATATGTAACAGCTACATGTCACGGTGAGAATATGTAACAGTTACAGGTCACGGTGAGAATANTATAATTTTATAAATATGGCCACCTTTGTAACGTGCTGTTTTGCGAAAACTTGAATTTGTCATTTAAATTTAGTTTACTTTAACATATATAGTCATACACTTTCATGTTTTATCCAAAAGCATATCGCGTTTAAGCTTTGTTACTGTATGCAAAGCACCAGTTAAGGTCGCCGTGGCGTAGTGGATATGGCGTCCGCCTAGCGACCGGGAAGTCGCGGATTGATACCCACAGTGGAAGCCTTCTTAAGATCCCCCAACATACACCAAGTACTGGTTTTAGTCCCAGGAAACGGTCTCGAGAGAGTTTCAAATAAGCCTTAGGCTGTCTATGCAATCGAGCTTAAATAAATAGGTTTAACTAAAGCACCCGTGAGTATTTGGAAAAATGCATCTTGAACTAACAATTAGCAGATAAGTATATTAATAACAATTGGGAATAATATTCAATACCAATTCGTTATACATGTATACATTCTTAGTAACCCATTTATGTCTAGCGTCTAGAAAAAAGGCATTTGCAAACAGCGTAGACCCAGATGAGACGCCGCATGATGCGGCGTCTAATCAGGGTCTGCGCTGTTTGCTTAAAGGAATTTCTGTAAAAAATATTCTAAATATAGAAATCAATATACTAGACATCCCTAATTTTGGAAAAAATTGATCCAATTTAGAAGGATGGGAGAGTCCACTAGGCATAAATGGGTTAAGACCATTTGGGAATAATATTCAATACAAATTCGTTATAAACATTCTTAGTTAAGTAGTTCAGGATGCATGTTTGTATTTTTTATAAAATGCATATTCAATATGTTCTATAGCTATATGTGATTGATATAAATGTTAGTATACGTATATCAAAATTGTTAAAGTTTGAAATAAATAAGTTTTAGATTCCCAGTTGTTGTTTCCATTTCAAAATTGTGTGGCCAGGTAATTGATAATTGAGTCGCGCTCTGAGAAAACGGGTTTAAAAGCCTGTGCGTAAAGTGTCGTCCCAGTTTAGCCTGTGCAGTCCGCATATCATAGACGACACTTTCCTTCTAAACGGGATTTTTGTCAAGAAGAGTTTTCCTTAAACGAAAAATATAGTAAAAGCGGAAAGTGTCGTCCCTGATTAGCCTGTGCGGACTGCAATACACCCACCCAGAGCAAGGCTCATATTTATTTTAAAACTTCGCAACAATTTTTATTTTATTTGAATTCGATATCGACAAGACGGTTTTGGAGAGTATAGATTACAAGAGTCAAGACTCAATGTTCTATTCCATTCTTTTAAAACAAGTTATGAATATTTGAATTTTGATGTCAACTCGACGGTTTTGAAGAGTTTAGATTGCAAGCTTCAAGACAATATGACATATTTATATTCGATATCTACAAGACAGGATTGCATATTTGACACTACAAGTTTTGTATATGTGCATTTTATTCTTTTGCATTCTTTTAAAACTTCACAACAAGTTATGTACATTTGTATATTTGAATTCGATATCGACAAGACGGTATTGCAGAATATAGCTTCAAGACAAAATTACAGATACATGTTCGATGTCTACAAGACAAGATTGCATATTTGACACGACAAGTTTTGCATATTTACATTTGCTTAATATTTTGTATTCGATATTAACAAGACAAGATACACATTTTCAATTAGTATCAAAACAATTCGTCTTTGATTTACAATTTTAATGCACTATAAGTTGTTTCATCAATCAAGTTATAGTTTTATTTATCGTTGCGATTAGATAAGCAATTAGTTATTGACACAATATACACATTTTAATCCTAATGTTACTTTATGTAAAACCTTTCAACTTCAACCTAAAATAATGTCAACATTGTGCACGGAATGACGCCCATTGACAAAACCTTTCTTTGTAAACATCCATGTTGTGTGTATGCCCTAGTGTAAACATGGTATATTGTCTAGTGTCTTTAAATGAAAACATGTCCCCCAGTTAATCACGAAGTTTTAGGAAGAAGCTATACACCGTTTTTTTTTTATAAATATCTAAAGACAAAAACACATATCGTTTCCGTGTTTATGGCACTGACATTTATTTCCCGGATGTGATACGGTTGTTGCCTGTGCACTAATATTATAATGTTATTGATTAGTTGAATTCATATTGGCTTTGTTATTGAGCTGGAGACAGCCGTATTTGCCTGAGGCCGCAGGCCGAAGCCCAATACGGCTGTCTGAAGCTCATTAACAAAGCCAATATGAGTTCAACTAATTAATTACAATTGTATTTATTAACTTTATAATATTATCTTATTTTTTGTTTAAATGAAGTCTCGTCTTAGCAAAAATCCAATTTAGGCGAAAAGTGTCGTCCCTGATTAGCCTGTGCGGACTGCACAGGCTAATCTGGGACGACACTGTACGCACATGCATAATGCCAAGTTTTCTCAGAACGCGACACATATCTGTAGAGGAATCTGATTGGCTGAATCTCGTATTGGCCGACCTTTTCCCGTATTGGCCGTGTTTTTCCATATTGGCCGCCTTTTTCTCGTATAAGGCGAGTTTCTCGAGAGCTTTATTGGCGTGCCTAAAGTTGTATGGGGCGAACAAATTGAACACATTCTCGTCTAATATTATAAATTTAATTAATAATAATATGAATAACTGGTCAAGGCGGGAAAAGCCAGGTGCGTTTTATTTTAAACACTGGTCCGGCGTTCGAGTCCAACTTTGGTGCACTTTGCTAATAAAGGCAGTGAATAGAATATTCTAATGTAACAAGTGCGATATAAATGAAATAAAACAACGAATATGTAGTTCCCAAATTGTGAACAATAGTTTGCATTGCATTTGAATAATAGGTAGTCTGGCCGTGGTAGAAAACAAATACAGATGTTTGTTCTGTTTGCTTTTAATGTTTGTGCAAGGGCTTCATCGATATGTAATTCATGAATATCAGAACTCAGAGCCCCTGCTTATACAAGTTGCAAAATCAATAAAATATTTGACATACAATTCTGTAAATTACAGCACTGTCAATAAGTCGCATCGGTATTATGAAGATGTGCATTTGATTATTTCTACAACAAATTCTCAGCTTCAGATGTCTAGTAACTACACGGAAGCAAAAGGATATGCTTCTGTACACGTTTATAATTAAATTCATTTTATTCATCATATATATACCTAGTAAAACTCAAATATTATAGTTGCATATTTTGTAATTTGTAAAAAATCTAATATTTGTACAATTTCAATGTTTTATATACAATTTGAAATGTTAAGTAATGTTTAATTCCATGTTGTTTGTATGTTGTAACTAAATTCTTGTATGTATGTATGATAATTCTTACATGACCAATATGATAGTTTATATACGTATATGTACTCACGTTGACATATGGATATGTAGAACTATTTGTAAATGACACAAAACTGTAAAGTTTACGTCGATACAACATTCTGTCTTTCTGATATAATAATACACTCAACGAATAAACTAGCCACCAGTAAGTTGAGTACTAGGCAATCCGTGTAAAGCGCATCCCCTCCACGATTTTTTTTTACGGCTGCTGATTTAAAATGTTTTGAAACAGTTTATAGAGTGTATATGGGGTAGACAGAGTACATTAGAAAAGTTAATTCCGAAATCCCATTACCTTCTTTGTTGTCACGATTTTTTAGTTTGGTTATAAATGCANTTCTACAACAAATTCTCAGCTTCAGATGTCTAGTAACTACACGGAAGCAAAAGGATATGCTTCTGTACACGTTTATAATTAAATTCATTTTATTCATCATATATATACCTAGTAAAACTCAAATATTATAGTTGCATATTTTGTAATTTGTAAAAAATCTAATATTTGTACAATTTCAATGTTTTATATACAATTTGAAATGTTAAGTAATGTTTAATTAACAATTCCATGTTGTTTGTATGTTGTAACTAAATTCTTGTATGAATGTATGTATGATAATTCTTACACGACCAATATGATAGTTTATATACGTATATGTACTCACGTTGACATATTGATATGTAGAACTATTTGTAAATGACACAAAACTGTAAAGTTTACGTCAATAGAACATTCTGTCTGTCTGATATAATAATACACTCAACGAATAAACTAGCCACCAGTAAGTTGAGTTCTAGGCAATCCGTGCTTTTTGCTTTCAATGATATGATTAAATTTGAACTTTTTCCCAAAGTAAACAATGCAAGTTTGTAAGTTAAGTATATGTAATTAAATAGCTTATGTGTTTCAATGATCCACGCGGTAACCTTGACAATATCGCGGTAAGTTTTTTTTTGTCGTTTAATAAGGGTGGTTTTTAAATAAAAACAAACTCAAATTACCATTTTTTAAATATGTGTACCTTTTATAAATATAACAAAACAAAAAATTCAGTCTTCTTTGATATTCAGCAGACGAACTTGTAAACAGGGTTCACCGAATGTCTATAAATGGCTGCAAATCGAAAGGAAAATGAAAAGATGTGTTTCTAATATTTTTTATAATCAGTCGATTGCTTTCAAGTAAAACTATGTATACGTTATTAATTTCTTAAAGAAAACAAAACCTAGGTTTGATGTTGACAATTTTGATGCCAATAAAAAGCATAACGATTGCCGCGCAAATAGCGCGATACCGCGATAATACATTCGATTGCTTTCAAGTAAAATTATTTATAACTGATGAATTTCTTTAAAAAAAAAACACAAGGCTTGATGTGGACAATTAAGATGACAATAACAAGCTAAATGATTACCGTGTAAATAGCGATCCCGCGGGAATACATTCGATTACTTTCAAGTAAATTTATTTATTGACGAGAAAAATTAAATAAGTGAACGGACATTTTTTACTATTTATAACTTATTAATTTCTTACAGAAAAACAAGGTTTGATGTTGACAATTTAGATGGCAATAAAAAGCTAAACGATTGCCGACTAAAGTGAAACTATGTATAACATAAACTTATTAATATCGTAAAGCTAAACACGATTTTATGTTGACAATTTAGATGACAATACAATCTGAAAGCTATCGACTGCCGCGTAAATAGTGATGCCGCGAGATACCGCGAGAATACAGATAGCGACATTAGACACCGGTATATCTGGCGCAGCATCCAATTCAATAAAATAATTTCTCGGCAAATTACCTATCGATGTTTCCATTTTATGATATTATTGCATGCTCATATTCAGCTCACCTATATGTAAGGTATTTGTTTATTAGTGTTTCACCTCGATCGATTCCTGTTTACGCCCATCACTAACACGGTAGATTCGTAATATTGAAACGGAGAAAACATTTCAAAGAAACGACGTAGTTATTGGTAAACAGTCGCATTCTGCGCGGAACAAAATATATTGGGCGCGAAAAATTATATATTTAAAAAGACATGGGACAAAAGCCAAGGTATTTGATATTTGTATTATTACGTTTTTTTTATTATTATTAATTTGCTGGTCGCATTTTGCGCTGAACAAAATATATTGGGCGGGGAAACTATATATTTAAAAAGACATGGGACAAAAACCAAGGTATTTGATATTTTTATATTATTATGTTGTTTTTTTTTGTTGTTTTTTTATTTTTATTTGATTAATTTTCTCTTTGCGTACATGTTTGGTTTTTGCTGGATTTCTGCGCTGGACAAAATATATTGGGCGGATTTCTGCGCTGAACAAAATATATTGGGCGGGGAAAAATATCTATTTAAAAGACATGAGACAAAAACCAAGGTATTTGCTATTTTTATTATTATGTGTTTGCTGTTTTATTTGATTAATTTTCTGTTTGCGTACATGTTTGACTTTTTGTGTGAAATATTTTATGTTCAACATATAGTATTACATACATTCATGTAATACATGTAGCAGCCCCTGTATATGTACTTGAAGAGTGTATATAAACATAGTTGTAATCAAAACATTCATATACAACACATATTACAAATGTTTGGTTTTTACTTTCTTTGTGCACATACATTTCGGATACATCAAATATTACCCATCTTCCACTGTTGTGTCCTCACAACGCGCGTTCAATTATAACGATGTATTTGTTAACTTTCAAGTTAATGCAATCAGATAATACAAGTACCCACAGAAACTTAGCCATGTTTTAAATAAAGAATTTATTCAAAGAAACCTGTACAAATATTATTATGATTAATTGTGTTAATTAAGTACTCAAACTTAACATCTCGCTCTCTTGTAGATTCGTATTTGTTGTTTTTTATGTTATAACTATAACATTGATAAATAGATTCTTAATGCTGTTATCAAATTTTCCTATACCTTTTCAAGTTTTTATACGTTATTTATTAATAATTACATTTCATGCCTTTATATATGTTAATATGTTACTATAACATGAACACTCATGGACTGCATGTCTATTGTATCTTGCATAAACCTAAACCTACATTGTAGTTATTGATGAAAAGTGCACATTAATACAGAAGGAGTATCGGATTTTTTATATTGCAAATAATATGAAAGCTAATTATGAAAACCATTTGTGTAGTTGCCGATATAAAGCGATAATGCGATAATGAGTGTGATTTTAACTTGATTTAATTAATATTAATGCAATAGAGAACTATATTACACGTGTAGTTACTACGGTCCGGGATTTTTTGCCTGCGGTGTTTTTATAAGACCATTTTTTTTATTTGTGTCCCCTAACATTGAACAAAACTAGAAAGGCTAAAATGTGTTTTCGTTAATTTTTTTGTTTTACGATTACAAATGTGACATTAATATGCAATAACATGCAGACATCTCCCAACTTTAAAATTACCGTTATTTAATTAGAAATTAGACATTTTAAGTTTAAGATTGAATGAGGCAAAACATTCTTTATAGAGATTTAGAGAATTTAGTTAAAATGCACGAAAACTCTACTTGGAATACCAAACAAAAAAGTTCGGCGCAAATAATTTGGGTCGGCCACTTTAGTGGAAACAAACAATTGTTTACGTCTTACTTGTAATACTTGCATACACTGTTCGATATTATTTTGCTGTGGTTCAGAGGAGTAATGACGACATCATACCCTACCGTGCATATATAAGCAGTTAACATATTTGACTATTTGTGTCGTGTTCTGAGAAAACTGGGCATAATGCTGTGCGTAAATTGTCATCCCAGATTAGCCTGTGCGGTCCGCACAGGCTAATCAGGGACGACAATTTCCGCTTTTTTGGAATTTTTCGTTTAAATGATGTCTCTTCTTAGCGAAAATCCAGTTTAGGCGGAAAGTGTCATCCCGGATTAGCCTGTGCGGACTGCACAGGCTAATCTGGGATGACACTTTACGCACATGCATTATGTCCAGTTTTCTCAGAACACGACACATTTGCTCGGAATGAACAATCAACAATCCCTTCCATTGTAATCATTAATAAACCTTTTTCGTGTAATTAAAATATCATTTTAGAGCATTCTAAATATTATTTCGTGTTAGTATATAGTATATAAGTATATACAATAAGTGGTTATTTTCAAAAGTACTAAAATCTGCGAACAAGTCCTTTTTACAAGAATCGTATGTATCAAACTATAGGGGAGCGTTAGCTATTCTCTTGATTACTTAAAAAATACGTACAACTTGAACCCTTTCAAATTGAGTCAGTTTTTACAAAACTAACTGGATTTCATGAACGCAAGTATTCTGAACCGATCAAAATGATTATTTAAGTACACGCTTTTCCCTTATGAGATTTGTATGTGTTTGCTGTTTATCTATTGCGCATCATTAACCTTAAAAAAAATAACATTAACTATTTATGCCTAGCGTCTAGAAAAAAGGCCTTGGCAAACAGCGTAGACCCAGATGAGACGCCGCATAATGCGGCGTCTCATCAGGGTCTGCGCTGTTAGCTTAAAGGAATTGCCGTAAGAAATATTCTTAATATAGAAATAAATATACTAGACATCCCTTATTTTGGTAATAAATTGATCCAATTTAGAAGGATGGGAGAGTCCACTAGGCATAAATGGGTAAAATATGTTAACAATTGTGGTAAATGCAGAGCTTAGTCTCGGTTCGAATGCAGTTTAGTCGTAATTGCAACAGTTGCATGAGCAAACAGAATAGATATGAGCATCGCTCTGTGAAAATGAGGTTTAATGCATATGCGTAAAGTGTCGTCCCAGATTAGCCTGTGTAGTCCGCACAGGGAAATCAGGGACGACACTTTCCGCCTTAACTGGATTTTCGTCAAGAATAGTGTTCCTTTTAACGAAAAAAATTACCATAAAAGCGGAAAGTGTCGTCCCTGATAAGCCAGTGCGGACTTCCCAGGCTAATCTGGTACGACACTTTTCGCACATGCATTAAACCCACTTTTCACAGAACGAGGCTCTGATAAATCGGCACGGAATACGTCACTAGTCTAGTGTGTCATACCTGGAAATGTCAATGATCACTAGTATTTATTAAGAGAACGAACGAGCCTATTAAAATGTGGAAATTTTCACTGACACTTTAATAACAAGCTTGTAGCAACAGTAACCATGGCGACAAATATTGAATTCCTATTTCCATCATTTTCTGATTCTTTTGAGATCAAAGCTTTGTTCGAGACATAACAGATATACATGTAGACATGTAGTCGATATATCGCCTCATAACCTTTGAAGTAGAGGTTTTCTAGCGCTCGCAGGTAAATAAATAACGGATATTCGCGCTGGGGACATGATATCGCGCTTGTCTTAGAGGTTTCTAACGCGCAGTTTGTCAAAATTGCATTTTAACGATGTCATCATTCAAAATATAATGTTTGCATTATATTCAAACAAGTTAAATAACATTCCTTAATCAGAAAAAATGTTTAAATATCGGTTCGTTTATAGATAATCATCGATAAAAATTGGTAACAATAATAGAGCGTTTTTAACGCATGTTATCGATAATTTGAAAAATACCTGTATTGCAAACACGACGTTCAACAAAAAAATCAAATTGCAAAGCCGGAGTGGTGCAGTGGTTCGACTTTGGTCCTAAGTGTTCGAGGATCAAAAACAGGGCAATGCAATACATTGCGACTACCTTTACGTCACGCAACATGAAAGGACCGTGTTAACGAAGGGATTGAACTATGACCTGTTACACAATTTATTGAAATTACTTTTACCTTTAAGGACAATCTATTAAATACCGGAAACAACAGTTTTATTATTAATATCGCTTTATTATGGTTGCTTTGGCTACATAATAAATATGCGTACATGTGAGTTTTTATAAAATAAATGTACATATTTAAATTAAGTTTCATCATTAAAATATAAAAGTTTACAGGAAGATTGCAAACACACCCTATATTGTGAAACAGCAACACATTTTGGTTGGTTGCCATGAAAACAAGTTATACATGACGTTTTCTATACATAGTTTTCAAGAGACAAACACAAGAAAATTACAATATATACTGGAGAGTTTTCCTAGAGCCTACCCTTTTTATGATCTGATTTTATGCAGATATATTAATTTAATAATTTGTGAAACTCCAATAGCGGTTTTCATGGCAACTATGCTGAATGTCAATTCTATTTATGTTTGACTTCATGACTAAAGTGTGTCGAACTCTTCTGTAACTATAAAGTCAGTTAGTAATATTACATAGAGCCAACAATAACTTTAAATACAAGTTTATCTGTGTTTTCTTTATTTGCACCAATTTAAAATAGTGTTTAATCGTTAAATAATGTCAATACATTTATTTTTATATTTGTAAATATATACTATATGTACTATTAAAGCTTTTTAATATTTTAAATTTTCAACAAAATGTCGACTTGATGGCTATGATTATGATTCTGTTAAGAACGATGAAGATGAAGATTATGATGATGATGACGTAGTTGATGATGTTGTTGATGATGATGATAATGATGATGATTATCATCATGCACTAGAGTCCCGATGCAGTCAATACATGTTCACATCAACCACGTTAATAAATAATGCAGTCATAAAGGTAAATTTCCAATTATAAACCATTGATACAAACATGGACCTACATATGACCTACTAGGCTTTAAGTAAAACGCCCGGAGACTTAATTTCATGAGTTCATAGGACGTAGTCGTTTAAAAAAATATCCTAGTAACCTGTAAATGGTATCAATGGAATCTATCGTATCATAAGTATCAATGTAA
>VMBQ01007410.1:0-45122 GCA_007657795.1 Dreissena rostriformis | reverse complement strand
CACGTGAAACATTGAATTTATATCACTTAGTTAATAGAAGCGTCGAATATAATTATTCCTGCAAAACCGTGTTTTAGCAAGAGTGATTGGATCTGTCCGTGCATGTGTATCGAGAAAAAATATAAAACCACTTTGTGTCATATAGGTTTTCCATCTTATCATATATTATGTGACAACAAAGCCAAATGTATAGATTAGCAAAATATACACTTTCTCGCGAATTTAGTTTTTGTTACTGCAAAGACAACAGATTGCAAAAAGTGACCTTTGACATTTGACCTTTTAGTGATTGAGAGTGAATTAAGCTTGTATGAGTCCATATTCCAAATATACAAATGCTTCCTTAATATCTTACGACAAAAAGAGTAAATCTTGATCACTTTAATATTGCGACCTTGTGAATATCCCTTTTTCTTCAAAAATAAATATTGCCTCGTCATGTGACGTAGTAGCCTAAATCTAATTAACATTTGAGAGGGTCAGTTATTTATAAACATAAAAATGTCATGGTGTGGCCAGCTTAATTACAAGTTATGTATTAATTTACCAAGCCTTCCACCATGTACTGTCAACTGGTGGGCCAGTTATGTATAACTTTACCCAGCTATCTTCCCCATGTTATCTATTGCTTAGGTGGCCTTTTCCTGATATTACATATTACTTTCTGTTTAACTGCTATATAAGGTGTCACTTGGTTGGTAGCAAGATAGTATCACGCACACAGGCTAGAATGTAGTTTAAACGATTTCTTGCTGTTTTTGGCGAGGCCCCGTTTAGGGGTTCGCTTGCATCTTGTGGATTAATTATTGGATTTGGACATGGACATTGGAAAGTGTTTAAATAAATGTATGGAGCAAAATAAAATAGAAACTGTTATCTATGTGTTAGCGTCATTGTTCAGATCGAATAACGCTACAACATCATACATATCTCAGTTATAACAGTTGTAGCAAACGTTATATGCTAATGTTCGCGCGACATGCTCGGCATCTTTTTATGTCCTCCCGTCTATACTGGGGGACATATTGTTTTTGCCCTGTCTGTTTGTTTGTTGCTTTGTTGGTTTGCACAAACTTTAACAGTTTGCCATAACTTTTGCAATATTGAAGATAGCAACTTGATATTTGACATGCATGTGTATCTCATGGAGCTGCACATTTTGAGTAGTGAAAGATCAAGGTCAAGGTCATCCTTCAAGGTCAAAGGTAAAATATATGGGTCAAAATCGCTCAAAAGGGGACATAATGTTTCACAAACACATCACTTGTTTAAAATTGTACATATCTAAGTTTGGATTTCGAACAGTTCCTGATGATGGGCTATTTAGTATGGCTTACCGTGTGGTAAAATTGCGGTCCATGGTTGTCTCAGGCAGTAATCGTGACCACGACTTAAATATCATATCATTAGACAAGAACACAAAACACACTCGGTTTCTTTACATACGAATCACATATCAGTAGATTATCTGGAAGATCTTATATAAGTGTATATAATACGTTACCTTTTATTACCTTTTGGTGACCATTACAATGCGATGGAAACAGTTGTATATTGTAGTTTCTGAATAGGGTTTTAGATTATTATCTGAAATGGTGTGAGTATTGAAATAATGGTTTTTAAATCTCTGGATTGTTTTCCAACTTGTAGTTAGAATTCGCATTTTCACGGATTAAATCTTACTCCATGTGAATATAAAGTGCTCCAAGCATAACGCGTAATACAATCCAGAACAATGATCAATATCTGGTTGGTATTTGTTTGTTTTTTTTCAGTAATGTTTATCAATTTTATTTCTTGTTTGTATATTTGATATCTTATACAACCCTGCATTTGCGATGGAGCAATTTACAGCAATTAAGCACATTGCGTAAACAGTTGTGTCTCAATTGCGAATACACTGAGGTTAACTTAGAGTTTTAAATGCAATTTGTTTATATTTAGCCATATGGTTTGCATCAGTAAGATATCTGTCCTTCTGATGCAATAAGTGCTATAAGTTAAATCGCTCAACTACACGCGCTCGCCTGCTGACGTCATCACTTGATTGCGCCATTCAGTTCAATGACGCGATTGTCTGGGTATTTGAAACGCAGTTGCATTTAAATATAACGTAGGTGTGTGTTAACTGTTAAGGAATGATTGTCATACTAAAATGTGAATGAAAGTGTTAACATGTCTCGAATGGAACCGGTGCAATTGTAGTCTAGATTTCTTCAATAATGCAGAATGTACTCAAATAACGCGATGTTTTAAAATAAGTGTTTTGGTTGAACACCTTCTAATAACAGTATTTGCTACATTAGATTTTCGAAATAATGCAAACACCTAATTTACACAACTTTAAAAAGATGACTTCCGGTAAGTTGCCCCAATGACATCACCATGGACATCTGTCCGTCCGTATGTCCATCTTTATTGTCTGTCCGTAAACACAAACTCGTCCGAATGTTTTCTTTTCAAATAATCCACCTTAATTACAACCCATTTCACTTTGGTTATTTCCCGGTATATTGTATTCATATGATTTACTCACAAAGACGAGTTTGACACAAGGGTCCCATATCAGTTCGTTTGTGGATTAATCATGTGGGAACGCGGAATGTTATGGTGTAGCTCATTTAACTTACTTTTGTTTCCGCTGCCTAGCCGAACAGAATGGATGTAAAAATTACCCACCCACAACACCCGATTATCATTTTAACATGTCAGTCAATGTCGCATTTGTACGTTTTTAATTGCTTTGTATAATGTTTATATTCACTCTTCCGTGAGTGTGCTTGTCTCACTTGTTGAGGTAAGACACATGTTAAAGTCCCAGCATGGCTACACCTTGCATTGGCGATATAGGTTCCCTAGCTCAGATCCCACTGTTTGTCCTGCTACAAGATTGCAATTTTTCAAACATAAGTTTTGCCGAAACATGATGTAACCTGTAAGGAATTGAACCTACTCTAAGCGCATACTGTAGTCGTGTATGTCCATTGCATTTATTTAATTTTGTTACCTGCTGAGCTTCGCATTATAATGAATTTTTAGAGGCAGGAGCCTTAACCATATAATGTATTTTCATTAATTTAACACGTTAATATCCGGATTTGCAGTGAACATTTTTTTCCGGGCATATTGTTCTCGACTGTAAATATATGTTAAACAATTTCTTTAATTGCAAGATTTGTGTTTGTTCATACACAATTGCCAATATATTTATTTGGGTTGTTTGATTTATATTCGACTGTATAACACTAATTATACTTAAAATACGTTAAAAAAAAGTGACTTCGTTAATACTATTCTAACATTTTGTTCACTAATGGGCATAATTTACATTGTATTTCTCAACAAACGTTATACACTCTACGTCACAGAAAATTGAAGCAGCTGACAGCCAAGCGATATAACACTGTTATGTTTTTTTACCCATTTATGACAAAATTATCCCCCTTTGAATTGGTTTCGCTNTGTGAAATCTGTTTGTAGATTGCACGTTTTCTTCTGCGAAAAGTTTCAGGCCCACTGGCGGGAAAATTTATATTCGAATTGATTGGTCGCTTTCAAAGGTCAGACTAAGGTGAAAACCTGGCGTATACAGCACGCCGAAAAAAAAAACTTAAAAATAATCGCGTTTGTCGAAATGGACGTATATGTCTAGAAATCCTACTTTCGGTTTTAAAAGCGGTACCGTTTGAAAAATAATAAATTACTTGCTAACAAGGCTATAGATTTAATGACAATTATGCACACTTTCAAATTGCATCTATATGTTTTGATTAATATGTACTTTATTTTAAGGTCAGAGGCTTTAACCATTGGCAAAATTTTAGTTTTCCGTGAATAAATAGGTTTTTCCCCAAAGTCGCTGTGCAAAGTTACTCAATCTTTATCCCTTTGCTACTATTTATTGTTTGTTAATGGTTTAATCAATTGGCCGAATTTACAAATAAGTTGTACTGTATTTAAAATATGCTTTAATTGTTGTATTTCTTCCATTCAGCGGAAGCCGTACTTATACGTACGTACAGATAACTTAAATAATTGGAGTTCAAGAATTGAGCGGAGTGCATGTTTATTGTTTACGCCTTTGGCGCAGTGTGTGTTCATTGTTGTTTTACTTAGTAGTATTCCGTTTGATATTTTATAAAAAGCTGGAGTCCACGTAGTTATACCACATATGTTGCCATTCGACCAATACGAAGCAAACAAAAAAGTACAGTATATATCCCACAAACCAACAGTTGGGTGTTTGTATATATAACTTCCGATTTTCTTGTGAACAGTAGTGCACTGCATAGGCAACATAGGCAGCAACAGCCAAACAGGTGACACAAGACGGTAGCAATCCATTCTTTTTGAGATACTGAAAGTGAACTGGTTAACTTGAACTGATACATTAATAAAACATTTCTTTTTTCAGATAAAGCAGCCATTTTGTCGGCCATGTTTGATAGTTTATCCTCCTGAATTTTCATAATAATTTTATCATTATCATGATTTTTCATGTATTTCTTCCACGAAAATATACTTTATTATATAAAAAGAAATCTTGTTGGAATGCCTTATGATAGAAGAATACAAATTTTCAGTTATGGCTATTTGACCATTATCTTTTATCTTCAAAAATGCACAATAATGACAACGTCGCATAATCATTTTCTGTGTATGGACATGATATTGAACCATTTTGTGCAAAACATGTGCGTACTACATTTTTTAGGGTTTATCGACAGGCATACGGATTAAACCACGTTACAATGCATAAATATATCCGTCAAACATTTTCATGGCAAACCGCGAGCCGAATATCTTATCCTTTGCGTGCATGTGTTGTTCTTTTTTCAACTTCACACGACGAAAACTTCAAACATATTTGGATGCAACTAGTACCCACTTATGCATTATCTTCTGTTCATTAAAGAGGTTTTATTAACATCAATTTCTTGACGTATAAAGTATGCATATTAAACAAACTATGCTATTTATTTGATGTTTTTCGTCATTTTTATTTGATAAAATCAATTTCACACACATTAACAACATTATGGAGCAGGGATTGGCTAATAAAATGTAATTAAAATGAGTTCTTTTCATTGATTTGATATTTTATGTACATTTTCAAATACGTATTTTTTAAAGCTATGTTAAAGGAGGTAATACGATTGTAATGCCAACATTCAAGCCGATCATTCTTTCGTAGTAATATCCTTACAATTTAGTATTCTATCTCATGGATAAAGGTTGTTGGAACATAATAGCGTTTTATTAAAAGATATTAACTAATACCTTTTCCTTAATCGTTTTAATAGAAGTTCGATACTAACGACACTATGACACTAAAATGTGTTATTTTCGATTCGCGCGTAACGTTTTGGCCGTCGTGTGTTTTCTATGTTTGCATTATATGTACATTTGTTTCAAATTGTTTTTCACGGGCCTTTGGTTTGAGGTTTGGGGCTCATAATGTTTTTCATTTCCTTTTTCATGTCCTTGACTTCAGCTATAAACGTTTGTATGCTTAGCGTCAGTATTGCATGTTTTCACCTGTATTGTATAGTCACTGTATTAGGACAAATATAACTGCAAGTATACGCCATGCACCCGCATGTTTTCGGCACATTCATATCTAAATAAATACATATTAAAAGACATTAAGATAATTCTTTTTGTTATGATAAATGCAATGTTGACAACAAATTTAAAAATCAATTTATACTACTTTCTTAGCAGATGTAGAAATCCTGTAGAATACAGAACACTATAGACAATTTGTACATATGTATATTCCATTTGTTCAACAGTCTCGTAACGTGAAGTAGCAAAATTCATCGTTTTTAGCACGTATACAGATTTTAACCTGATTCCACACGCGTGTGTAGTAAACTTATATATCGGTAATGCGCGTCTACATATACTTACTGAATAGTGTGTTTTCAAATAGGGAACCCTGTTACCAGTTATAACAATTGTCTCAGAAAAATTTAGAATATAAAGCCTATCCAAGAATGTATATTTGAAGGCACAGTCTGCAACATAGCATGGTTACTAATCAACATACTCCTAACGCATTGAAACGGTATGGCATACATAAACGGATATGTTAAATATCCGTGTAACCGTGTAAATTCGAACCCCACTGGGAGCGTTCCTTTAATCTCTCCCAAAGACACCAAGTACTGGTTCTAGTCCTAGGAAACGGACTCGAGAGCGTTTATATAAGCCTATGGCTTTCGATGCAATCGAGCAAAAATAAATAGGTTTAAACTAAATACCGTGTAAGCCAACGAAATTTTTTACAAACATCCCTGCCTTTAATTTCTTTCTGTATTTCATAAAACGAGTTGTTCGGTGTTCACTTATACCTTATTACACTCACGGTTGTCGTTACATAATAAATGTTCATATTCAATCGGCAAAATGTTAATTATGCCATCTTACATTTTTTTTTAAATGATATTGCTTATACTTTAATACATGTACCATATAGGAAATATAGGACCACATATCAAATAATACAAAGTGTTTTTATACAATTTCTTACCCCAGAAATAAGGATGGCTTTGTATGGAAGATTTTCAATTCAGCGATTGCACTGAAAATCGATCGAACAATTTATATTGCTGTTTCATGTTTCTTGATACATTCTGCAACTAATTGCTAAAGGTGTATGCACATACAACAATGAAGTGATTTTATAATAGAAACAAGACAGGGTCTCACAATTGCGCATTCGAATGATGATAAATTGGTGCACTATTAACTATTAACTCTTCTGTATTAATCGAAACTAACAAAACAATTATCACTGTTACACGTGCTAATTCGGAGCGGATGGCGGACAATATTTATTCATACATCAAAAAACCATCATCCATAGAGAAGTAATATTATTTATATCGACTTTCAAGGTTTTCACAAGCATAGATGATCTTGCATTTTTTTTGGAAACAGAATGTTGTCGTTTCTGTTCAGTCAGTTTATTTAAATTGAATATCTAGGATCACACATTTTTCAACAGTACAGTACAGGATACTGCTTAAAAGGGTCATTGTGGCATTCCAGTGATATTCTGTACTAATTTAACAGGTAAAAGGAATTTTTTTGGTTCAACACATGTAAGTATCACTTAATAGCTTAAGTCCAGCTACTTGCAACTGAATATTTGCAAATTTATCTAGTTCATTTATATATTTTGCCATTAATTTGAGTGAGAAATCCATGTTTGTCTTTAAAGTTCTTTTTAAATATAAAATGTCAGACATTTTAATTGTTGATAAACGGAATGAGTATAAAGCGGAAACAGACGTATTACTGCATAAAAGATCTTTCCGACAAAAATTATAGAGTATTTTTTCGTGCATTTTGTTTTTAAGAAATAAGGTAAACGGCACAGGAAAAACAAAGAAAGTTAGCAAATTAGTTCATGTTTGATGGGAGGGGTGAATAGACTAGGTAGGAAACTACGTGTTCTCCAACGGCGAGTACATACAAATGTAGGTCAATGATAGCATTCGCGATCATGTGATAAAATCTTTCAGTAATTCGCTAGTATTAGAAAAAATTCAACCTAAAGTTTCATCAGTCATCGAACAAGTATTTGTTTTGAAGTGTTGAAAAAAAACACAGACATATTCACTGCGTTTTTTTTTTATTTACCATGTTTGCACTAGGCATAGTGATAGTGAAATAACGGGATATGCATAAATAAATATATATAAATTAATAAATAGAGAACATTAATACAAAACAGAGCAGACGTTTATTTAGACTTATACATAAGTACATCGTCTTAATACATACAATACATAAGTAAGTATATCGCGTTTTCAATACAAGTTCAATACAAAAACAAATGAAAAATGAAAATATGCATATAGTAAACTTTCAAAACATATAGTATTTAAAGGACAGAAAGATTTTATAAGTGATACCGGTTATATGGTATTATTTATTAATGCATATCGATTTACAGATGCTTCTTTTATATATTTACATAACTTAAAAAGTTCGTTTTTTTTCGGATGAAGTCAGTAGTTTGTGATACTTATACACAGATGGATTAACATAAACATAACGTTTTAGGTATTTTTGTCTTAAAACACTATAACATGGACAAATACAAACGAAGTGAAACTCATCTTCAATGTCTCTACTATTGCAACATAAACAGTTTCTTTCATTGTGTGGAATATTATTACGGTAATATCTCCCTGTTTGGATTCTCAATGGGTGTACAGAAATTCTTAACTTAACAAAGTGAACACGCAAATTCCTTGGAAACATATCCAAATAAGATTCGTATACTATTGTAAGTTTAAAAACTCTATACGTGTCTAATACAGGGCTGTTACTTAATAAACCATGCCATTCATGTTTAAATTTATCTATAATTCTGTCTCTAAACTGGCATAAAAAAGAAGTAACACACACAGAGCTAGGGTTATTGAAAACATATCCATAGCCATAATCGGTTAACAACTTTTGTAATATGTGAGCCCCAATTGATGTGTCCTTAATAACCCTCTTAAACATTCATATTATACACAGTATGGAGAATAATATTAGTGCTCAATCTTATTTTAAACCAATATTTTAAAATTCTTATTAAAAGGTTAATGCAAAGTGGGTATCTATCCAACTCTCTATAAACATGCATTACAATTGTTGAGTCTTACTTGTAGCATACGTTTACAGAACTTTAAATGAATACGTTCTATTTCTTTAGACTTTGTAAAACCCTATATTTCGGAGGCATAATTAAGAATCGAACCAACAGATGCATCAAATAACTGACAAAGTATTTTAGGATTTAGATGCAACAAAGTACTTACACTTGCTATGTATTGGACTAGCCTTATAAATAAGAATGATAATTAAAAGCTACATTTTTTTCAAGCAATGCTAGTATTGGGCAATATAACCTGAATAATAAGATTTTGAAAAGATTTCGGATCTTTGCATCTTATACGATCATCCATTAAACTAAGCATGATTTAAGGGTTTTCCAAATATTGAGATTCTATTGACATCAACGGAATCTCCTTATGAAGAAATTTATCTAAATGAAATTAAAACGGGCTAAATACTTTGTACGTCTTTAAATGGCGAATACACTTGCTGTCTGGGATAATCTATGCATTATCAGACCACACATACCCAGGCTAAAGACTTGAGGATTTTACTTATAAAGATTATATAGAGTCATATTAAGACGTTATACATAGTTGTATGAATAACACTATAATAAAATTATGTTTTAAAAAAGTATGCATTACATGTTTGCTTCACACAATTGTTTCGTTTTTGTAAACGCTAAATCAAAATATTAATTTGTCTCGGGAAAATCCCAAGTAGTAGTTAAATCGTTATGAATGAAATATACATGAAGTACAGCTAAAAGGAGTTTCCGTATGAATGCTATTGCTTACTATTGTAACCAGGACTTAAGTGGTGTATGAAGTTCTATTGAGATAGGCATTTGTGTAGGCTTGAGATCGAATCCCATGTTTCTAAAAATAATTATTTTTTTCATTGTTAATATTTTTTCTTAAATATGTCATCAATATACCGTTATCAGATACTTACCTTCTTGAAAAGATGAAAACGTGAATTGTGTTAAACATTTATATTTTAAGGGGGAATACAGTCGATATTCCCTTCATTGTATGCAATCTTCATTAGTAACTAGAGCTAGAGCAGGTCGTATACTCAGAAACGAGGATCTGGAACGAGTTGACATTTGATACCATACTTCCTCACACGAGTTCCTTGATTTTGTAAGAGAGCAAGCTTCCTAACAATTTTCCTTGACGAGTTTAATAAATCATGGTATGAAATTACAACAAGTTTTAAATTATTGTTATGGCATGCTTGTAAATAAGAAAAGAAAATCGATATTTACGTAAACGTCGGGACCAGAAAAGTGTATACATGGCGTGTCGTCACTTGACGTTGCAACGTCATTTCAGAAAAATTACTATCAAACAAAATAAACCAACAAAAGCAAATGGAAACACGTAAAAGCTATATAACATATGTTTACGATGTAAATATTATTAATTGTTATATTACATACAAAATAAGGGGTACCATGTGATAAATAACGATATGTGCGTTGTCGTCTATAAATCCACACAAACATGTCTCGAATATAAGGCTAAGAGTTAAATATATATTTACGGGGCAGAGTCAGTAATCAATGATCAAAGAAGTTGTCTTTATATTTTTCCCCAAAACAAAATCAAAAGAAGTGGCGCAATGAAATTGAATGGTAATGTCCTTAATATTTTCTTGAAGTAACATATCTACAAATCGTTATTCTTGGTCTATGTTGAAGCGATAAACAAACACGAAATAATCAATTATTTGCTACTATATGTTAACATGGTGGTCTCCATTCAATTTTGAAATGTTTGAAATATGAACTGTTGAACTTGTGTATTTATTTAAGGAGTGGTAACCGTAACATTTTCACTCACGTTTATAAATTTATTTTTACTTTCAGTTTGGTCACCACCCTCTATGAATATTTCATATTTTATGTCAGTACCTTAAGGTTCAGTTTTCTTTTCGGGCGTAAGATGACTGCTACTTGCATTTCCCATATGGAGTCTTTCAGTATCTTAAGATTCAACACCAGACTTAAAACACAATTTCCTTTTATAGTACAACAGTATGACACCTGGTAGTATTATAAGAACGCCAATTAAAGTGACGGCAACAATGCCCCATACTGCTTGCATTTGAGGGCCTTGTTTTTCGGCTCTACGACCAAATGCATTTACTGACGATGGTATCGATTCTTTCGGGCTTTGGCTCTTAGATGCATATTCAACAGAGGTCTGTTTAAATGTTCCTTTTGTGGAGACTGTCGATTCTTCGGTGGTATGCCTCTCGGGTGTATGTTCAAACTTTCCTATTGTGGTGACTGTCAAAACTTTGGTGGTATGACTCTCGGGTGTATGTTCAAAAGTTCCTTCTGTAGTGACTGTCAATAGTGTTGTAATTGATGATTCAGTGGTATCTATACACTTGCACATCGGCATTTCCATCTTTCCGTCATTGCATTCAAGAGTGTTATTTGAATCTTCTGTGCAGCCTTCCCTGCAGCTCCATCTCAATATACTGTCGTGTGGCAAATTAACATGTGTCAGGTTTTCTGGTTTTACAGTGGATTCATTATACCAAACTTTGCAACCGCAAAAACAGCCAAACACCGAGTACATCAATTTCTTAGACGTCTCACATTTATAAGACATGCTCTCATTAGCCCCTCCAATTGTGGTATTTGGAACATTAGTCTTATTACATTGTATATAATACAGAGTATTATTCAGTAGAAAGTTATCTACGCAACTAGAATTCATGTCATTGACGCTATCGCAATCTAACGGTTGACAAGTTGGTATCTGCCCCCAAGTTCCATTTGCCTGGCAAGCAACAGATGAAGGACCATCCAGAACGAAGTTGTCTTCACAACTTACAGATATATTACTTCCATAATAATGTCCAATACCATAATCGGATTGGATTGAATGGTCAATTATTCCAAAATCTGGACACCTCTTGATATCACATGTTGGTGAGTTCCCCTCCCATCTGCTTTCATTGCAAGTCTGCTTCCTCTGCCCAGCTAGTTCATAACCATCCTCACAGGTGAATGTTACGGTTGCACCATCAGCGTACGATGTCTGGTTTGGAGTGAGGGCTGCATTCTGGACAGCTGGAGGAGGGCAGTCCGCAAGAGTTAACGCTGCATCTGAAAGAATATCAATGTGGGTTGTTTGAAAAAAAATGTCAATATTGCGTGTAAGAAAAAAATTAGAATACACCATGCTTAAAAATTGAAAAAGTATATGCTTCGGTAAGTAGCGTGTCCGACTAACATTGCAAATAGTTCAAGTTTGACGTTTTTTGCTTATACCATTATACCACTGATCATATGTTGAAATTGTTCATGGCAGTGATATTGATTTTAAAACTGATGTTTCTTGGCATATACGGACGTTAAACATGATGCGGCCGAAAGAACATTTGTAATAGTGCTAACATTTGAGATGATATTAAGCAAAATGAAAAGCATATCACTGACATACTTTGTTGATTCTTCATTGAAAGATCACTTTGGTCTAATTGTTTCTATGACGACCGTTATATAACAAACTTCATAACAATATCCTCTGCATTGTCAGTCTCAAATTTGATTGTTTACAAGGCAATTTACTAGGCTGTCTACAAATTGCCTGGTAACTGTACGCATATTGTCATTATGTCGTATGATAATTGAAAGAAAGACTATGTCTGCTAGGTTCTCCCAGTAACTAACCGTAAACACATGAACAAAAGATCCTTTTTACGGGGTGTTCTTATTCGGAGTTTTCTTCCTTGTTGACATTATATGTATATCATAATACGAAGAAAATCTTCGATATTGAAATAATTTTAACGTGGCCGGTGCGTCAGGAAATTATTTACTGCTTCCTATTTACATTGCTTTACATATACATTGTAAATCAAAATTTATGTTAAACTTGTATCGCGGAAATGAATACTTATTTTGGCACGGATGTGATACATCCTCGACTGTCAAATCTACTTTAATTATTGAATGCTACGCCTTTATTTGACTAAATGTCAACGCAATTTAGGATTTTGTTTTAATTGTCATCAACATGTTTGTTCTGAATTATTCCTCGTTATAATGTATGATTATAACAGGCGATTGTACAATGCAAAAGCTGCTCACTTTAAAGCATGGAATAAATTAGACAATCCAAAACTAAATTACTTATTATAATTGACTTGCAAATCTGCAGTAATTTTTTATTTTATTTTTTTTATTTTATTTTTGTATTTTAAGCATAGTGGTCAAAGTAAGCATAGTGATATCGCTTCATCAAATGAACATTTTTGGATGCTAAACGCAATCAGTGAGAAATGAATTTTACTTCATGCTCGAGATATTGTATCAGGCTGCAATTTTGAATATTTTTCACACTAACACTTCAAAATAAGGACAATACAACTTTGAAACAAAACTTATTTCGTTTTCGGACGGAAAAGAATACTTACTGAGACACATCCAAAGACAAATGGCAATTACATCCATAGTAACTTCAACTTGTATCTCTTAAGACAGATATAACTAAAGTCTTAATGATTTGCACAATTCAAACACTTACATCCAGCGGACGTAACGCAAATTAAAGAGGATCCAAAATACTGTAGAATCATGGTATTAAGTTGCGTATAAATGTATGCAGTCGACTTACAGTCATGCAGGCTTTTTCATTATCCTGTTTTTTCTTATAATCATGTATATTGGCAATTAAATTACGATACTTAACGAACATATTTCGTTAGCAGACTGATGAATGGTTTTATGAAAAGAAAACGCTTACTAACTCAAAAGAATTGTACCTTAAAGTGAACATGGATGGAATGTTACATTATAAACAACTAAGGCGTAAAAAGTAGTTTATTTTCACTAACACTGCCCTTTCTAGTTTTTTCGTGCTGACCTTGAACATTTCAAAACTTAAATTCAGCCTCACATTCTTTATCTCGGTAATGTAACATAATTTTACGAGCCCCGTAAATCAAAAAACAAGAAACTGAAAAACAACTTTCGACACCATACCTATTTTTTAAGGATATTAGTAAAAACAGACAGCTTTTTTACGTAACATGCTAGCAAAAACATTAATACTGGGTCTAAAATTAACCTTTGTCCGGTCCGCAGAATACGAGAAAATAAGACCACAGCTATTATAATAATTTTACAGTAGTGAGAACTACTGTAGGCGTATTTATTTTCCCTCTGAACTGGTATTTGTAATCGCGTTTTAATAGCGCTATGACAAGTGTCCTAATTCAGATACACGAATAAACAAGATCGGAATTTGTATGCGTCATACGATTTTTGTCAAACAGATGTTTTTGTTTCTATAATATATGTAACAAATGTAATCAACTGTGCTAAATAGTAGTTTGAACGCATAATAATAATAATAATAATAATAATAATAATAATAATAATAATAATAATAATAATAATAACAATAATAATAATAATAATAATAATAATAATAATGACAATCAAATTGTAAAAACATGAATTTTGTTGATGAATTTGAGTAGGCGGAACTTTGCTTATGTATATGATGATAATACAATTGAGATTGCTGGAATAAACGACCAAATGACTAAATGCATGAAAACATCTCACAAATGTTAGGAAATACTGTTATTATGGTTGTACACATTCCATGCCTTTTCTATGCTTTTTAACACCAAATTGTGCATTTTACTCGATATTGTCCAGAGGCCTTAGATCATGTTTGTGGCATTTTCTCTAAACTGTTCATGATGTATTATGTTCTTTTTTTTTCTTTATTAACAAAACAACTAATTACTTCATACATCTAAAAATATATATTAACATATTTAATATATTTCAAAAATTACTTTTTCTAAGAAATAGTTTCTTTAAAATTGTATTATTATGGCAGTTACCGCTGGGACTCGTTTACAAGTTCTTAAGGATCCAAGCAAAGGGAGGCAACTTTTAACATGGGATGCACAACTTTGACCAGCACTATTAACATGATCATACTGATTGATGGTGTAGGTGATATTCTGTCCACTATTCATTCGATATTATGTTCTCTGTTTATTGGATACTCTGTCCACTGTTCATGTGATATTCTGTCCACTGTTCATGTAATATTCTACCCACTGTCCATGCGATGTTCTGTTCTCTGTTTATTGGATACTCTGTCCACTGTTCATGTGATATTATATCCACTGTTTATGCAAAATTCTGTTCTCTGTTTATTGGATACTCTGCCACTGTTCATGTGATATTATGTCCACTGTCCATGTAATATTCTTTCAACTGTCCATGCGATGTTCTGTTCTCTGTTTATTGGATACTCTGTCCACTGTTCATTGCTAATCTGTCCACTGTTCATGTAATATTCTGTCCACTGCCCATATGATGTTCTGTTCTCTGTTAATTGGATACTCTGTCCGCTGTTCATGTGATATTCTGCGCACTCTTCATGAAATATTCTATCCATTGTCCATGCGATATCCTGTTCTCTGTTTATTGGATACTCTGTCCACTGTTCATGTGATATTATGTACACTGTCCATGTAATATTCTATCCACTGTCCATGCGATGTTCTGTTCTCTGTTAATTGGATACTCTGTCCAATGTTCATGTGATACTCTGTCCACTGTTCAAGTAATATTCTATCCACTTTCCAGTCCATGCGATATTATGTTCTCTGTTTATTGGATACTCTGTCCACTGTTCATGTGATATTCTGTCTACTGTTCATGTGATATTCTGTCCACTGTTCATGTTATATTCTATCCACTGTCCATGTGATATTCTGTCCACTGTTCATGTGATATTCTGTCCATTGTTCATGTAATATTCTGCCCACTGTCCATGCGATATTATGTTCTCTGTTTATTGGATACTCTGTCCACTGCTCATGTAATATTCTATCCACTGTCCATGCGATATAATGTTCTCTGTTTATTGGATACTCTGTCCACTGTTCAACTGATATTCTGTCCACTGTTCATGTGATATTCTGGCCACTGTTCATGTAATATTATACCCACTGTCCATGCGATATTATGTTCTCTGTCCATGTGATATTCTGTCCACTGTTCATGTGATATCATGTCCACTGTCCATGTGATATTCTGTCCACTGTCCATGCGATATTATGTTCTCTGTTTATTGGATACTCTGTCCACTGTTCATGTGATATTCTGTCCTCTGTTCATGTATATTCTACCCACTGTCCATGCGATATTATGTTCTCTGTTTTTTGGATACTCCGTCCACTGTTCATGAGATATTCTGTCAACTGTTCATGTGATATTCTGTCCACTTTTATGTGATATTCTGTCCACTGTTCATGTAATATTCTACCCTCTGACCATGCGATATTATGTTCTCTGTTTATTGGATACTCTGTCCACTGTTCATGTGATACTCTGTCCACTGTTCATGTGATATTCTGTCCACTGTTTATGTGATATTCTGTCCACTGTTCATGTGATATTCTGTCCAGTGTTTTTTGTAATATTCTACACACTGTCCATGCGATATTCTTTTCTCTGTTTATTGGATACTCTGTCCACTGTTCATGTGATATTCTCCTTATATTGTTCTTCTTCTATTAATTAGATATGATTTTTTATTGTAAATGTGATCTTTTTTTACAACTAGTGGTATCTTTTTTACTGTCCATTTGGATCTTCTTTAACCTTCCCATATGATTTTTGTTGAATATTCGTGTGATTTACTTTTCACTGTTCATGCTTTATCCTTTCTTCTGTTTATTGGATCTTCGTTTCTGTTGATATTCTTTGTACTGTGCCTGCGACCTTTGATTCACTGGTCAAGTCATGTTCTGTTTAACTATGCATAATTATGATCATCTGTATACACTGAAAATGTGGTCGTCTTTTGACTCTTTATCGGCCATCATTTGCTTGCCGTTGACGAAGACATCCATTAAATGTACCTGAGATCTTCAGTTTAATTATAAGGAGATCTACGGTTTACATCATATGCTTGTTAGTACGTCACAATAGTTTAATATTTTCCTGTTGTAACGCTGTATAGTAAGCTGGAAATGAAACCGAACAATTTCTTTAGCATTCCTTTATAATATTCTAAAGTTAAATTATTTGCAAACAAATATCCACACTTACCTATATAAAGGTAAATATTGACCATATTTCCCCATATTAAGACGCGTAATTATTAAAAAAATCAAAAGTCCATGTTTTCACGCATACACCAGTGTCTAGTACCAATGGTATACTGTAATGATGAATTCGTCAAGAAAAAATTCATTCAATGCCGAAACTATTATTTCCGATACACGCCATAAGCGTTATTCGAACTCATACTTACGAAAATCGAGCACTTCAATGAGAAAAAGTCAGCACTGTATAATTTGCTATAATTAAACTGTTAGTGAATGAAAACCCTAATGAAAAGAATTTCCGCGATCGGAATGTTTAACATATACTTCGTGTCAATATAAAAATTGTTTGTCAAAATTTAACATGACCTTATAAGTTTTGCTAACTACATAACGCAAATGTCAAAACAAAATGTTGTATAATAAGTAAAAACTAAAATTATAATGAGTTTGTGCATTCATTTTAAAGTTGTTCATACTAAACATACGAAGATGTTTCGTGACATTTAAAACATGCATAAAATAATAATATAATTAAAAAATATATATTGCAGAGAGGTCGTGGTGTAATTTTAATCATTTTCGAATGTTTGCTGAGAGTGTCGAATGACAACGTTATTTACCATTTTGTTCTTATAACTCCAAGTAGCATACGTGTAGTTTTACGATGGATTTAAGAACACGAAAGTAATGAACAACGTGTAAATTGGACATTCGTTCTTACATTTCTATTCAGTCTTATCCCGTAGTCTTTTTTTACAGCAGTCTTCCTTCGATATCAGCTTTTTGATTATTTAAGTAATCACTACGCGCTTTGCGTTTGAAATCATGAAAGGACTCATCCAAACTTGCGTTCGTATTAAAATCACTTAAAACAAATAAATTATTTTGAAGATACATTGCTCAAAGATTTAATAAGGATTATTAATTATATTTTACTATCAATATGCGTATTTTTCAATATGCCACAAATTCATGCATTCAAAACATAATAAAACATATACAACAACACATAATATTTCATTTCAAATCATAATTGTTTATTTACAGTAAATCGCTTAAATTTAAATATGCACAAGATGGAAAATGATTGAAACATGAAAGTGTCTTATAATGAGAAATAGCAATCAATTACTTGCCTATATAAATACATTTTGCTGAAATTAAGGCGATAATTAACGTATCCGTGTATATAAAATTTCTTTTTATTATGTTTATATTTGAATAATTTCTCCTTTACTTCCTTGAAGTCACGAGAGAATGTTGAAATGTACAGTATCAGGAATCTGCAATTCGCCTCCTACGCGTAAACACAAAAACGGGCTTTTTGTTCACTTTCCTCAAATGTAGGAGATTTCCATAAATGATGTCACAGTACGAGCCTGTTATAACCGAATCACCGTTTGCGAATCGCTCCCCAATATTTGTCTGTGCCCATGCGCAGTACATGTGAAAGCTTGGTGATATGCATTAGATTTTACTTTATTTACGGATCGTCCACAAGCAAAGCCATTATATAAGCTTCATATTGACGCTTTGTGTTCATGTTCCTCTTTGATTATGTTTTCTTCACCGCTTCTGAATAACTAGAGTATTGCCAAGTACTCACCATGTTTAATGGTTTTCTTTCAACTGTTTATGCTGGTGAAGTATTTGTGTCAAATACATTTTTTTCGAAAAGATTAATTTCCGCTATGAAATTAAATAATTGTATATGTTCTAAATTGTTATCGAATGAACTACAATAGAAAATACCTAAAATACGTCATGGAGAATTACACTGTGCAAATAAAGTCCAAAAAAACCTTTTACATTTAATAAATGTCAATATCTAAGTCGGTATTGTTGATACAAATAAGTTACTTGTAAAGATCGCAAATCGAAAAACCTATAATTAATTAACTGCAGTATATGTAGTAACCTCAGACATAACTTCAGTGCTCTGTAACCTTAATAAGTATTCAAATCAACAAAATGTATATGAACTTTTGTGAGTACAGACAACACAAAAAATTGGCATTGTAAACTAGCTTATTAGCGTTTAAAAGAAGTGTATGTTCTTAACGTCTGTTGCAGTTTTAATCAGGCATGCCATATTAGATTACAACAAATCAAAGTATGGATCATGTTTCATTTGATAAATGGTACGTATGAGAATGATAATATATTTATAAATTTTAAGTGACATTGTTTCTATTATAATTAATATCATAGACATACAATGCAAGAATGCGAGAAGATGCGATTTAATGCTTATACGTACTCTACTGACTTATACGAAATCTACTGACTTATACGTACTCTACTGACTTATCCGTACTCTACTGACTTATACGTACTCTACTGACTTATCCGTACTCTACTGACTTATACGTACTCTACTGACTTATACGTACTCTACTGACTTATACGTACTCTACTGACTTATACGTACTCTACTGACTAATACGTACTCTACTGACTTATACGAACTCTACTGACTTATACGTACTCTACTGACTTAAACGTTCTCCACTGACTTATACGTACTCTACTGTCTTATACGTACTCTACTGACGTATACGTACTCTACTGACTTATACGTACCCTACTGACTTATACGTACTCTACTGACTTATACGTACTCTACTGACTTATACGTACCCTACTAACTTATACGTACTCTAGTCCGGCAGAAAATGACTTATACCCGACATTGAGGTGTATAGTAAATGTTAAAGTGTTTTGTTGTTAGGGGACGTGTTACTGATGAAGAAATCAAATGATGCCGGGCTGGAATCATTGAGGGTTTGAGGAATCCAAGATGGCGTCCAAGATGGCCAACGTTTTCAGCATTTTAACGTATGTGGTGATATAATCATGACATAATCCATTTTTTGGATCTTTGCAGCCTATATAGAATGGTGTTATGATGGTTAATGTTTTGGAAGTTAATTAATCGAAATCAAAGTCCAGATTATACGCAAGATGGCTGCCAAAATGGTCGCTTATGCAAATAATTGCAGTTAAAATCCCAAGTCGAACAATATGGATGAATACCTCTTCAGCTCATTAGGAACATTTAGTGTCAAAGGTAAGTAAAACAACATCATATATAGTATTTATGGTCGATAACTTTGACTCCGACATTTCGTCCCAGAACGGTCAAGCGTCTACACACTCACTGGCGATGTTGATGACGCAATCAGGACCTTCCTTTTCAGACGACATTGATGTAAGCGAGACCATACAACCAACACCAAAATCAGATATGGCAAAGCCGATATAGTATGAAATTGATATTGAGCGTTTTCAAGGACCGAAGAAACCACGGATGCCAGTTGAAATGACACAAAAACAGGTTTTGCTACTGAAATATCTGGCGAAAATGGTTGTGTCCGCGAATCATGCGAAGCAAACTGACTTTGGATTTCTGCAAGATACACTTACCACAGAGTCATGTCCTAAATACAATGGATATAATACGCGGTTGTGCCGAGAGCAGGGGCATACAGTCAGACCCAAGACAAGGGTAGATTATTTGCCTGTTTATATGAAACCTTCAGACCCAGACACGATCAATACATCTCAACAAAAGGCAAAAGTATTATCATCACAGTATGGTCAGCAATTCAATTTGTTAACAGGTGATCTACAACTATATAGAGTTGCAGTCAAATGTTGCTTTAGCTCCACTCAATGTGCTTAAAATGATCAAATGAGGGTGTACAAGCGAAATCCCGTGTTCAACACTTCGTTGCTCATGTAATCAAACGTGACTACCATGTACTATCTTTTGCGCTTGTCAAAAGGTTCAGGTTGACATAATAAGACAGTGTATCAATGAGCAGGCAAAACATGCCCGTTAGATAACTTACTTTGTTGATGAGAAAGGAAAGATGGATAATAATAATTCATTGCGTTATTTAAGTGTTGGTATGAAATACAAACATGGGAATTGAACTTGTATAAACATTAGAAAATCACTCTATGCTAGACAACAACTCTTAACATGAGCTAAACTAGTATGCATACTACTGTATACCATGATGTTTGAAAAATGTGACCTCATCATGACCTTGGTGAACACAGATTGAATTATACGTATTATGGTGTTTCAATTGATATATAATGTGCTTTATGACATTTATGACACCGGTATTTTTTCATTACACAAATCATACCTTTGAGGAGGTTGCTGTTTCTGTACACAAAGATAATATAACTTATCTCAAATGGTCAGGATAAGGTCGATCTGTTCTTGTTATACTATACTCTGCATATGTATTATTGAAATTCCCTTTATCGAACACTTATTAAACACTTAATTGCTACTTAAGTGTATTATTTTGGACGCCAACTTCATTTTTAAATATATAACACACGTGTGCACATCTATATTCATATTTAAAAATAAAACTGAAAATGGCCGCCATCTTGGAGGCGATCTTGAATTTCTCAAAACCCTCATAGATACCAGCCCGGCATCATTTGGATTCTTCATCAGTAACATGTTCACTAACAAAAAACACTTTAACATTTACTAAACACCTCAATGTCGGGTTATGTGAAAAATGGCTACTTTTCTGCCGGACTACTCGTATGACCGCGATGACTGTACAATTAATTATACAACAATGATTAAACTTGGCTGTCAGTTTTTTCAAATTCAGTATTACTTTAGTTTTATATTAGACAGTTACCAAGCTTCACGTCATTTCAACGAAAGAACAATTAATCAAGCGTTCAATCTGACCTTAAAGGGACTGTCAACCACGAATTACGAAAAAAGGAAAGTTCTAAAATACCGTATATTTTTACAATTATTAGTTTATATTGACTAAAATATCACGACTGGTATATTACATTACTTGAAAAAAGTTGTTATGTTATCATATGTTCAGTATATTCGGTTATAAATTTTACTGGGTATGTCTACCAGGTAACTACCAGTTAACTATAAACAACGCAAGTAGATTTGATCATCATCGTCACGTGGTAAACCCAGGAATGCAAATTGTGCATGCGTAGTGAATTGTATATATTTTATATATAAAATGATCAATCTACTTGCGTTATTTATAGTGTGTATATCGTTATGTCACCTATTTTCGCGATGTACTTTCGATTTCACATCGCGAAATTTTATTACCGAGTATACTGAAAATATGAACTTTTTTCAAGTAAAGCGAATTAGTGTTGACCGATTATTGCAATATTGATAATCTGGTGATGATAAAAATGCTGCTGACCATGGTGATGTTAATTATGACAGTGAGGATGATGAATGTGAATATATGATGTGAGGATGGTGAACTTGATTATAAGGATTATTATAATAATGATGGTGAATGTTCATGATGTTTATGATGATGTCAAATGTATACCACGACGATGATGGTGATGACTGCGACTATGATAATAGTGATGGAACTGTCGAAATGAGGACATGATTGCTAGACACAACAACATGCGTTTTGTTTCACTTAATATGTGTCGTGTTCTGAGAAAACTGGGCATTATGCTTGTGCGTAAATTGTCATCCCAGATTAGCCTGTGCAGTCCGCACAGGCTAATCAGGGACGACAATTTCCGCTTTTATTGAATTTTTCGTTTAAATAATGTCTCTTCTTAGCAAACAATCTAGTTAAGGCGGAAAGTGTCGTCCCTGATTAGCCTGTGCGGACTGCACAGGCTAATCTGGGATGACACTTTAGGCACATGCGTTGTGCCCAGTTTTCTCAGAACGCGACAAATATATGTACTATTATAACGCTCTATGGTCGCTGACCGAAGTTGGGTTTAAACCATTTATGCCTAGCGTCTAGAAAAAAAGACATTGGCAAACAGCATGATGCGGCGTCTCGTCAGGGTCTGCGCTGTTTGCTTAAAGGAATTTCTGTAAGAAATATTCTAAATATAGAAATACATATACTAGACATCCCTAATTTTAAAAATAAATTGATTCAATTTAGAAGGATGGAAGAGTCCACTAGGCATAAATGGTTTAAACCAAAGTCCGGTACTTCAGTTCCCTCTGTTAACACAATAACGAACAACTCCAGTGCCTTCAGCGCTTTGTGAATTCAGTGCAATAGCGACAACAGCAGCAACAACAGCAGCAGCAACAACAACCAGAGTGTTGATTCTGCTTGTTGTTTAAAAATGAAAATGGCTTCATTCTTCAAGCAAATTTAAAGCAAATTTTAACCACTTTCTTACGAATAAATTTTTCTTATGCTACATAAAAACTGGGAAAAAGTTCAAATTATTATTGGTAGCATCCTTCTCGAAAAACATCAACAATTATTTTAAAGAGAAATAATACTATCGCCAAAAAACATTTCTCAATTTAACTCCAGTCTGTACCTGATACTGTACCAGGCTGTACCTGTAACTCCAACCCTAACTTCATCAAGGCTTGTCTCGTTTGTCATTAAATGTATGTATGCGTCCTGTTACCGTTCGGTACCAAAATGCTGTTCTTAGTATCAAAAAAATCATTCGTGTGCTCTATATCAAAACAACATGATGTATTGCAAGAACTGTATTTGGGACAAACACATTAAGCTTCCCTATTGGTTGAAATATGGTACGATGATGTTTAAGGGATTGATCGTTTACGACTTATAAAGGCTAAAGCAGCCTTTTCAGATACAAAAACCTTTCAATACAGACAAGATTTTTTTGATAAAAAAAATGAGCACAATAAGAAAGTACGTGGCACTTGTTCTTCTGTTTGGAGCAGCGATAGACTTGTTCAGCGGTAAGTCATTTTATAATACCTTTACGATGAAATTGTCTTGACATAAAGGTGCATGATATATGTTTGTATTAAGGGATTTATATCAACCAGTATTTTGCGGCTCATCCAATTTCTCGGAATGGACTTATAAAGGTACCATTTTCGGTAGAAATGAGATAGATTAATCAACAAAAACAGTTTGATACCAATATGTAGTACTTTTTAGACACAAACAGAAACAAAAACAGCGAAAAAACGTATTTGTAAATAATATAGAATGAGTCTACAAACAGATATGGCAAGCCTTTATTTTATTCTAAGCCTCGCCTTACAAAACTATAGGGCAATAACATGTTATTCTCTATCAGTATTTTACATCGGACATGCGGACACATATATCTATATGTATATTTGTATTTTTTTCTCTTAGATATAATTGTGAACACGTTATTATAGAGCAACAAAAAAAAATCGATTTAGAAAGTGACACTTATTTTCACATGTGGGAAAATTGACTTTCTTTCTTATTGAACTTCAGTTTTATGTGTAAACTTTA
Organism: Dreissena rostriformis; assembly: GCA_007657795.1. Taxonomy (NCBI): domain Eukaryota; kingdom Metazoa; phylum Mollusca; class Bivalvia; order Myida; family Dreissenidae; genus Dreissena; species Dreissena rostriformis. The sequence continues at coordinate 21,111 of VMBQ01007410.1, read as the reverse complement.
ATTACTGAAACGGTTGTAATAACGAATTTAATTATTCATTCATAGACGGAATATCATACGTTATTTTAATACCGATCCGTATTCACAATATCTGTATACAATAATTTTACAAGGTATTTACTTTTTTAGCAAAAACAATCAGACATAAAAGACAGACAGATGCCCCGTTGATTCGTGGTGCTGGAGCACAATATGGGAATAATGCGATTATCGGTGATGGTCTCGTGCATTTCAATACGACCGGGCAGAATCACAGTTTGATAATAACCGGAGTTAAAATGTTTTGTGGTGAGCACCTTATGGCCATACAGATGCGGTACAACGATACGTGGGGACAAATGTACGGCAAATGGGGAGATTTGAATGCTGACTGCTTGTATCCAGTCACCCACACGCTTACATTCGAGTTTGATTGGACGGAGTGGTTTATTGGAGTCGATGTAAGCGTCATTGATGGGTTTCCAAGGGCACTAACTCTGCATACGAATAAACGACAACTACCTGCGTGTGGCGTCCACAGCACCGAACCGATCAGCGAGAGAGGCGAAAGACTGTTGGGGATTGCGGGCTATTCCGGCTGTTGGTTGGACAGGCTTCAGTTTATCTGGTCTGAGTGATGTCATATTTTACGTCTGGATTGATGTTAAATGTAGTTCAGTGTACATGAATTCGTACAATCTGATTTTGATGATATTGAACTGTTACATTTATCTTCGATTCTAGTTCGTGATATTAAACATGACAAATAAAACGCGCGTTTTTCAGTTACCTGCCCAAATAAATGGGCAAAAAGTTACAATTAAACAGATTTAAGCACTCTGTCAACCCACCACGGTATTTTTCCTATGTTTTTAAGTGCATCCACAATAGCTTGTGTTTTTATGGGCTGAATCATCCAGCCTAAAAGTCAAGCAACTGGGTTCTAAAATGATCACTTTAATAAAAATTAAGTAAATTTAATGTCTTTTCACGAATTGAGGCATTTTTACTTAATTTGTTCAGATTGAAGTTTACATATATATTTTACACAATCTGCGACAGATATTGAATTGTAGCTTTGCAGCCATCGGTATTGATGTTAGACAAAACGCGTCATTTTTGGAAAAGCACAGATTTGGACCTTCTGAGTTAGTCAAAGTACAACAGTAGGTCAATGTCAGGTCAAAACTAGGTAAAGAATATGACTAAAACTGTGTATCATAATATTTAACGAATGTGTGTTATTGAGAACATCTCACTGTAAATGTTTAAACATCCGAACGAAATATTAGGCTAAATTATTGATTAACAGTTATTAAAACACATACACTCTATAATATCGATTTGTACACTTGTTTAAATAACAAATGCCACCTTATACTAATAGTTATCACATTCAAAGTACTCTTTAATGTGGATAAAAATATCTTTACGAACCATAATCCATTATGCACGTTTATATGACGGTCGTATCTGGTTTATTAAAGGGGTCACGTTTTTTTACCATTCCAGACGAGTTAAAAACACTAGTTAGAGATTGAAAAAAATAGGGGTTTTTTCTACTTAAAAGAACAACACTTTTTTGTTCCGAACCTAAACTAGTATTTGTGTTGTACGGCAGCTTGAGTTTTCGAGCGTTAATATATATATATAAACATTTGATGATATTCTTTAAATTGTTTTTATTTGCAAATACTAGCGAATATATATTTGGAAGAATATTGTAATTGAATATAGCCTTTTTAAAATTGACTAAAACTCGCGTATCAATAAAACGTTAAGGATAACAGTTAACTTTTACTATTTAGCCGACCTACTTTTCTAAAACAAATTAGTGATGTTTGCTTAAACGTGAAACTTTTTTCACCTAATTACTAAGCGACTCATTATATGACTGTACATGTAGGACTAAAATTGCTTTTACTCATTATGCTCGATATTCTTTTTATGTATATAGAGCCTTAATTTAGTTTAAATGTGTCGTGTTCTGAGAAAACTGGGCATAATGCTTGTGCGTAAATTGTCATACTAGATTAGCCTGTACAGTCCGCACAGGCTAATCAGGGACGACAATTTCCGCTTTTATTAATTTTTTCGTTTAAATGATGTCTCTTCTTATCGAAAATCCAGTATAGGCGGAAAATGTCGTCCCTGATTAGCCTGTGCGGACTGCACAGGCTAATCTGGGACGACACTTTACGCACATGCATTATGCCCAGTTTTCTCAGAACGCGACATTTCGGTTCTTCGACTATATTGTTTTACAAATTGACGTACACCGTGAATAAAATGTTTAATGGAATAACGGAGAAGACACTCGTTCCAAATTTCTTGTTAATTTTGTCTGTTTATGAATAAATATGTTTCTTATGCAAAAACATGGATATTGAACTATAAAGTCTACTTTATTGTAACATAATTGTTACTTATAACAGAGTAAACTGAGAGTTTACAATATCAGTCATTTTACACCATTGGTTTGTTATAATTTTTCTGAAAGATTAAAGGACACTATAACATACACTCTTCTAGTGTATGTTACTATAGGAATGTTGGAATATTACTGACAAGTAACATATTATATATATTTACATTTTAAGTTCAGGACATGTACATTTTTCGCCAGGACACGTGAAATCGTATATCACTTGACCGACTGAACAACTAGATTGAAAATTTAATGTTGAGCCATGTAAACAAAAGCAGTGACAATTATCTGTATATTAATATCATTTAACTTTTTTACACATTAAACTCACACATGTTGTTATTATTAATTTTTATTTATATTGGAATGACATTGTTATTAATGCTACTTTATCAACTGAAGAAATAGCGGTCATTCGATAGTCGACCGAAACCGATATATTTTGTTTTGTGTCACAAAAGAACTGTATTCAGGTCGTTGAAATCTGACACCATTGCTTTACAGTCCTTTCAATTCTTCCTCATTCAACAAGCGATTATATCATTACAAATCATTGAGTTAGTTATTTGACCATTGAGTAACAGTTCATGAATTTGTGTATTGGTATACTTTTTATTGAAAACAAGAAGACAAAATAATGCTAATTATACTTCACATATTGATATAAATGCTTGGATTACTATTATACATGTAGAAATCACGCCAATCACTGCTTAAAAGTTTGAACTGTATTTGTTCTTTTAATATTGAATGAACGCTTACGTTTAGGGAGCTAACTAAATAATTGTATAAGCAGTGAACCTAGAGGTAAGCTTTATGCAGTTAAATAATTTTAGTAAGGTATTTATGTATGTTACTTTCATTCGTGCAATAGACTATAACGTTCATGTTAAGAATTCTTAAATTTATATCGAAACGTTACGTTATACAAATATCTTGCTATTGTTTTATTAATAAGATATATACACTTAAATTTGACATTTGATCATACAAAACAATACATGCTTATATTAACAACATATTATAATTTGGATCAAACACGATTCCCTAACAGTTAACATATTTCGAAGCCTGTGGTTCTTACTTGATCTTACTTCGTACAGAATACTCGTTTTTCATTGATATAGCCAGCTGACCGCGTATTTTTCCATACCCGATCAGAAGCTTTTTATATTTGTTTAGTAAAGTTAAATGACTGGAAAGCGTCTGTCATTATCCGTGGCCCGTGCGCCTCCCACCCGATGAGCGCTCTCTGAGTCGAATTGGAAAGCGTCAGAGATTATCACTGTGTACGTGCTGCATCCTCCTGCTCATGTTTCGAAAACAAAGTAACCGGAAATCAGTCGCCTCTGACCAGAATCAGTCTATCTGATTCTCTGATTCTAAGGATGGTGAGGTTAGACTCCCTCATCTGTGCGGCATGATTCGTACATGGTTCGGACATTACATGTGTATGGTACTGACTTTGGCTTTCAACGCCCGGCGACACACGCCCTCCAGCNGATGTATTGGTCTCTGAGCCGTATCGTAAATTCGTTTAAGAAAGTGCTTAAGTGTGGTACATGACCGTTGTTCCAAACGTATCCAAATCCATTTTCATGCAATAAACGTTTAATTTCTGTTGCCCAATTCACAGGTAGATGGACCTTAGTATCAACCAAATAATCGTAACATTTTCGTACATATCTAGAGTCAGGCATTTTTAGTATTTTAAGCCAGAATTTTAAACACCTTATCTGCGCATTTATAAATAACGGGTAACGACCACAATCGCCAAGTGTGACAGAATTTGGTGTTTTTTCATTTAAGCATGCATATCTTTTACAAGCATAACGTTGTATTTGTTCTATACAATCTCTGGTTTTGACACACAAGGAGTGTATCTAAGCAGCGACGCTACAGACAGTTGATGAAAAATGAGAAAAGACAGCTAGTATCACCAAACGTAGAACAGGGGTAGCAAAAGCAAAAGCTCGAGAAGAAAACACAGAATCATATAAAAACGTAAAGCGAAGTATAAGAGCAGTCAAGCGGCATAACTTAGAGACGCTGGCAACAGAAGCAGAAGAAGAAGCCCACTAAAAATGAAATAAGGACCTGTGCTCAGCTATCAATAGAATTGCAGGAAAGTTTGCCAAGCAAGATAGACCAATAAGGGTCAAGAATGGAGGACGTTATAGCAGATGACGAAGGACTGAAGAAGAAAATGTTTGAGTACTTCTAATAACTATTTAGAAGATCAGCTCCTGTGAACCCATCGGAGATACCGACAGCTACAAGCGATCTGTCAATCAAGGGCGACACACCGACGAAGGAAGTGATCAGCAGCACCATCTAGCAATTGCAGAACGGCAAATATGCAGGTTAACGGTGTTATCCGTTCCAGGAAAGATGTTTAATCGCATTCTGCTGAACCGAATGAAAGACCCGCATCTCCGTGACCAACAAGCCGGCTTTCAAAGGAAGAGATCATATACGGTTCAGATCGCAACTCTACGTATCAAAGTGGAATAATCCATGGAGTGGAACTCGACCCTCTACTTCAACTTTATCGACTTAAAGGAGGCGTTCGACAGCGTTGTCTGACAGTCCCTCTGGAGATTACTGAGACACTACGAAGTGCCATTAAAGTTCATCAACATATTCAGAAAGTCGAATCAAGGGATGTCATGCATAATCATTCAAATCAGACAGCTCACCGACGCCTAAGAAGTAAAAACGGAATGAGGCAAGGCTTCTCTAATCTGCCCTATTCCTGCTGGCCATAGACTGGGTGATGAGGAACTTGCACCAGAAGCAAAACGAAAACCACTTGATACGTTCGAAACAGTTGTCAACACAACGTTTGTGTTTAAACCAATTGCGGTTCGAACTAATGTGTTGAATCCCAAAGTGCGTTACATAAGAAACGAATGTTTGTTGCAACCCGACTTTGGCAATTATTATCTTGGTGCCTTTATTTTCGGTGCCAAAGCTCGTAAAATAAAACTGGGTTGCAGTATTAAGTCATCTTGTTCCTCCGCAATCGCTTCTTTATATACTTGTTTCCTCCGGAGCACCACCATAGTACCAATAGCAGGACACATACTCATCAAACGTTATCTATCATAATCATCATCATTATCATCCTTGTCATCGTTATCATTATCATCATCGTCATAGTTATAATCGTCATCTTCACCACAGTCATAGTTATCATCATCAGCAGAAGAAGAAGCATCACTAGAACATTAATTAAAAATTTAGTTTTGTATTTCCACCGTAAGTCTTTTTACATTGCTTTGATACAATTGTAATTTGCGAGCAAAAAGAACACCTGTTACTTAATTAGAATATTTAAGCTTAATATAAATGCCCAAGTTCATTAGTTAAAAAAAATATTTGACTTCCGAAATGGCATTTTTAAAAACAAATTTTATGTGTTGTCGTACACGACTACATTAATCTCGGAACATAATTTACGATCATAGAACAATCGAAAATATTTACGGCACTCAGTGGCTAAGTTTCTGAACCATTGTCGCTTAAATATGTCATGTCAGTAATTATTCCCTTTGTTTTATATTGTTTTATTGTCAATTTTTACCCTGATAATGAATGTATTTTACCTTTTAAAAACATTATAATAAGTCACAAAAACCATGGCACTAAGCCAGGATAAAATAACAATAAAGCTAGAAATGTTACTTAAGCTAAAATGAAATGATCAGGGTTATTATCATTCACTGATAGTATGCACTCATTCACAGCATAGGCTGCATAGCATGAAATTAATGCAATAAATCTTCTAATAAGTAAAAAAAAAAACATCAGGCAAATGTAACTATTGTGACCACAAATAAATGTCCCTTTTACTTTAAAAGTGTATCAGAACACTAATTGGGGGACTATTTTCACTCCAAATTATTAAAAGTCTGTGTGTATTGACAATTTTTTTTAATTAGATTTTGCAGTGTATTTCATTGCATTTTTATATCTTTATCATATAAGGTCTGGAAGAAAACGTCTTTTATACAGAGCTAAAAATAACATAATACTCCTTAAGTTTAATTCAAGTTCATACTGATTGGTTTTATTATTTATCTCAGTATTGTAGTTTATTCTGATTGCTCTGTTGACTGATTTCCAATGGTTTATTCTCATATTCAGCCATACATGTTGGCAAATTACGATCATATTATAAAAACAAATACGCAGTGAAATGAAGTTCGGCTATTCAGATTATTGTAAGCAATTCTGATTATAATACTACACATATAAGAAAATAATTCATAGCATGCAAATAATGTCTATAGACGATGTTAATATAACACAAAAGTAAAAATAACAAAAACAATCGTAGGAAACGCAATAAATTTGAAACGACAAGGAAGCATCAGAATAAGGAATGATGTCCGTTCCCTTAAACATTGTACAACACATACATTTTGATACTTTACGGATCCGTTTTTCAGATTTTGATGGCATACTTTTCACGAAATATTAAAAGGAATTAAATGACAGCTTTATGTTGTATTTGAACCTCAGATTAACTTTTTTAAATATGGTATAATATTTAAGCTTCCATAAAGAATGATTACATATATATATATATATATATATAAACGTCCAAAATAATCATACCCTTTCAATTCAACAAAGTTTAAATGAACATGGCTAGACATAAATCTAATTTTTTATTATCAGGACGTTTACTATATATAGTGCATGAAAAGCTCTTTGTTACAGCCAGTCAAACTGCAAAATCAATTTCAGAATAATATCTGATTGTCTGAATATTTTTATATTGCGAATATATATATATTCGCAAAATAACCATACCCTTACGATGCAAGAAAGTTAAAATAAACATGGCTAAACATAAATCACATTTAAGATTTTCAGGACTTTTACAGTTTAAAATTTGAAGAATGATAATCAAGCATTATGAATTTTCTCACAAATTCCAGATAAAAAAGTGGAAGAATCGATCATCAAACTTAAACAAACGGTTAGACATAAATCTATGCGTGGATTGTTCTAGCTAAATCCAGATTTAAACTGAAAGAATGATTGGCGTCAAGATTGTGGGACTTCTACTCCTAGAGGGCGCCCTTCTAGCCGTCATATTGGGCACGGCTCTCCCTACCTGGATACAGGTACCGTACGAGGAGGAAGAAGGAACATCCTCGGCTGCCTACTTCGGACTGTTCCAGCAGTGTAAATGGGACTGCCATACGTATAAAAGTATTCATATTTGCATGTTCAAATGCTTTGTATTGTATAATTACCTTATTGTAATTATAATTGTTTGCATTCGTATAAATGGTTTTAAACAATTATATGATATAAACTGAAAAATTAGCATGCATTCAAACCAATCGAATTCAATAGTCAAACAACAACAAACAAAAAACAGCTTAACGCATATTTTATTATATATATGAAAGCTTTTATTTCTTTTAATTGTTCTGCGGCTATACCGTCTAAAACTTTGGTAATTGTTTGACGATTGAGTTGACGGAAATATTTTTCCCTGCAACATTTGTATGTCACATAACGTGATTGAAAATGGTTTACGCATTTGAAGTTATGATATGTTATGATACCACTGTATTTGCCGTTTTGATCGAGCCCGCTTGCGCTTAGCTCCATCAAGCTGTCAAAATGATTGATTGTAAATGAGGCGTCAGTATGTAACTTCGGCATCATAAATAATTTGCTTCTGATGCTCAACAATAACCACGCGTCTTTGTCCCACGCTCAATGAACGCTCTCATCTTGAAATAAATACAAAAAAAATGACAACGCGCTCTCGGCAGGCATCGAAATAAAACACAACACATTTACAAGCAGGAACTATCTTTTTTCCAGTCTTCGACGATGATTTTGAGGAGCACTGGCTGCGGGCATCTCAGGCGATGATGATTCTCGCGTGTGTGGCAATGGCAATAAGTTTGCTTCTAGGACTTCTTTTCACCGTGCTTTGCAAGGATACGACGGCGCTACTTGTTGCATCGGCGATATCCGCCATCGCCGCAGGTAACATATACAACAGAAAGCTATTAAGCCTGCTTTAAAAAAAAAGTGATTCACATTACTTTTTGGGGGAATTCGAAGGTGATGAACCCAATAGTTTTATGTTGATTATTTCACATATAAGTTTGTATTATTGCACTATGAAATGTTTAGACTAAAGATGACATCAAATAACCAGCAAAGCATTACACATCGATTCAATGAAAAGGGGAAAAAAATAACACTAAGCTGTCTGCTTTGCTCTTAATAAAAACAAACAGCAAAACATCCAATATACTTGGTTGCGTGACCTTTCGGATTGTTCGGTTCCCACTTGCGATATTGTGATATACAGTGCGATATTGATAAAAAAAAGTACACAACTCTTTCAAAAAACAAAGCATTTTAAGTTTTTAACAAGTTAGAAAAATAAGTAAAGTTAAGTCAAATCAACATCACATAAAACTATAATTTCTCTTACAGCGGGGTTCTGCGCCATCGGGATAATTGTATTTGTCGTCAAGATGAAAGAAGTCGCACCAGCTGATTGGAAATATCACGCCAGCTTTGGACTCGCCGTAGGTTCCGCCGTCATTTCCGCTACCATTGGTGTGCTTTTCCTGCTCATATGCAAACGTAAATGAGCTCAACCGGGCAATATACGAGCGTGACTCATAATGTATTATGCTTTGATAATATTTGATAGGTGTGTGCCTTTATGCGAAAAAGAACAGCTGTCGCTCAGTATATATATTATATATACTCAAGTTAATAAACACACATTTTATAAACTATATTTTTTTTCTGAGTTTAAAGGTTAAACATTAGATTTGATTAACAGCGTATTTAGATATACGTTCAGTGAATTGTCATCTACATAAGCAGGAAACAAAACTTATGAAAGCAAATTGTCCCTTTTATTGCAAATTAGCAATTGCCTTAGAATGAACATTAACGTTATTAAGACGGTTATGTATACTGATATATTATTGAAAAGTGTCTAGCATGTCGTTCAAGGATGACCCTTGGCACTTGTCTTGATAATAACACAATTAAATCTAATTCATAATACTGATTTTAACGTTTAAACCTTATGCTTTCTCTTACAATATACATGCATATAGTACTTTTTTAACGTCCTTATGCGTCGTGGAGTTTGAATTGTATTGAATGTATGAGATTGCTATTAATGGGCTTGCACTCAAACACATTATTTCAAACATCATTCAGACTTTTTATAAATCAGCGATTACTCTCTTATAATGTCCTTTGAATATGCCTACTTGTCATGGCAGATTATGATGTTACTGTCGACAAGGACTGTGTCTGCATCAAACTATAAAATTGCGCAAGGCATGTGAACAGTGTATTATAAAATTGCATACAAAAATCTTTGTTATCATTGTATTTCATGGTTCTAGAACATATGCCTCAGTCTATATACATTACTACATCGATAAATACAAATAAAATACAAACACGACATAGTTTAACATGTGTTTGTTAGTTTTATGATGTTGTCCAGCCATTACAAGATTTAGTCGAAAGATGTGTACCTGTATAACAGTGCGGACAGACAATAAGAGGAGCCTTGTCAAAAGTACAACATTTACATCTTTTCACATACTCGTAGGAAAGTGTACATTTTCACAAAAGTATGTGTTTGTTTTAGTCTATGGTATAACTGTATTTGATAAAATGCATATACAATCTGAAAACACTGGCTGCATAAAAATAACAAAATAAACAACCATATTAGTTTGTTTTATATGTTAAGTTTCGTTTGTTTCCAATAGCACGTCCATGTGTTTGTACAATACATTACACATAGACTCTTACATCTTGAATACGATTCAAATTCAGTGTTCTATGGGAGTTTTCTTTTGATCTCCTCCAAAGACACCAAGTACTGGTTCTAGTCCCAGGAAAAGTACTTGAGAGCGTTTCAATAAGCCTAAGGCTTTCGATGCAATCGAGCTAAATAAAATAGGTTTAACCTAAAAACTTAACTAAATTCAGTGTTAACTTTATAAAAACAAAAGCAGTGAGTATTCACAAAGCATCTTCAGCATCAGATTACATTTCATCTTCCATAATGGTATAGAAAGAAGCAAGAAAGCAAGTAACACTTCAAAAACTGTCCTTATGAAAATTATATTTGACTTGGGACGAATACATCCCNTAAGGAAACAAAATTGTGTCTTTGTGTCGTATGAACGAATCTGCACTAAAACTAAATTTAGATTCACATTGTACATGTATTATATATATGCTGGCTTATTTGACTTCCAGCCATTTAAGATTTCAGATTTAAATATCTGGCTTATTTCGCATTTTTCGACACATGTTCTTCTTAACTTTTATTTTAATTTATATTGAAATATATGTATACTAATTTTTAACACATTTAAAAAAAAATCATAAATATTTGACAAAATCGTACAGTCCCGCTTTAAAAGGACATATATATGAAATTAACTAAAGAGTACTAAAACGCAGCTTATCTTCACTACCATTAAATCAATCACTGAAAACCGTCTTGGCAGACTTTGGACTATGTGTTTTGTAACAATTTCACTTAATTTGTTGTGAGTTCAAAAGATTTCCGTGTACATTTTAATGTTTCTTGCATAGGAATAAGTCATGGCCAAGTGTTTGTATTGGGCGCTCCTTAACCGATAGTATACCTCTGATGCTCTGCTATGAATTGATCGATTCAAGGTGTTAAACCCACTTGTATTAATGATTAAAGCATCTTCTGGCCCTGATTTCTCAAATATTCTTCAGTCTGTTTTAAAGGATTAATAAAAACCGACTTTTTTTATTCAAATAAATGAAACAAAAATTGCTTTGTAAAAAATATCAAAAGCTTAAAATGAAAGATTGTTAAGTTAACAACATAACTATTTTAAACAATAACATCAACTTTTAAATGGTAAAAATATTCCATTAAATAAGCAAGTTTTTCTTAAAACCGACTTCAGAATTTTAGAGAAAATGGATCAATCTGATCCAAGTAGAGTTTATCTTTGTTAATAGTTTAACCAGAATGTTGTTTCATAGTATTTCGTAAAAAGCATACTGTTTGGTGAAAGCACCTTTGGAATGAAAGATACAAATAACGGGTCACGTAGGAACGGTAGGATCAGTCTTAATTGCTCGTAAACATGTCAAGTCTTATTTCCGAAATATATATCACTAATTGAAATCTTCAGGATTCAAACAGATAAAGATCCGTCTCTGAATCCTGGTATGATTTCCTATCGTCTTCCTATAGTTTTGATAGTGTAAGTGTTTCCTTATCAAAAGCTGGTGTTTTCGAGTATACTTAATAATTGTTTTTATTTAAGTAGCAAACAAACAATACCGAGGTCAGCCAAACGTAAAGATACAATTAAGTGCATTACTACAAGGGTCTAACTGATTATTAAACTAATATTAGATAGGTCATTGTTATACTAAGATGGAACTTTTTGATTGTTGTATTCGAAGAGAAGACAAATAAAGTGTTGTTTTTCTGACGCACATCCGTACAAATAAACAACTTCTAGACATCCGTTATTTAGATATATAAAGACGACATCGACGTTTTTTGTTCATCGACTGCAGAGAATTTCTGGCTTCTAGGGTGTGTACTTTGTGTTTATTGATTCTTTCAGATCATGTATCAATAACCCTTTTTTTAACAGATTTGATCGCGTATTTTGACACATTATTAATGATAACATTTCGAGAGCACAGTACGTAAAATAAAATTTCAGCAAATTGTATTTTTCGTTATGGTATTAACAGGTTAATCAGTTTGCAATGTGTGAACAGTGCAATCGTAAAACAAAATGATATCATATTGAAAATCTAGACGGCTTTAGGTATCACAACATTGTATTATAACTGACAGTGTGATCAAATGTTTCAATATATATATTATGCATAACTTTATATTACACATTAATTATTTTTTGCAATATGTTGCTGACATAGAATTATATTCAATATGCCACAGTCGTGTGGTAAAAAAACACTCAGTGTCTGTGCATAAAACGAATTGATTTACAAAGGAATGGAGAAATAATATCGGTCGCCTAATAAAACAACAGCAATTCACATCTTGTCATTATTATGAAAATGTCGAAGCATATGCGATATATACAAATGTTCAAATTTGAAGTTAAATAGTAGATAAATTAATAACTATTTAATGTTCCAAGGCTTGATAATTATCCTATGTGTGTCGAATGGTCCTCTACATAGCTAAAATGTGATGAAAAAAATAATAATGAGGCAGTTGCCCCTCATATGAGTCGAAGTTTGGATCTTGAATCATTTTTGCTGAATTCGGTAATCTTCGCTTAAATTAATTCCAACATGAACAGAAACAATGTGTTTTGGAAAATTAACAGATTTCTGTTACCGAATAAACTCATTAAAGTGGGAAACTTTATCATCATAACAAGTTTATACAAAAGGTTTAAGAAAACAAATTACACGACCTACCTTACCTATTATTTTGCATAGTATAACATTATGCAACAGCATATTTTTTGCCAAAAAGTTCTGTTGTTCTGCAGCCATGTTTCCACTTTCTTTAAATTTCACGTAACTGCGTGTCACCATCGTCTGCTTAAGTTGGCTTAACACATATATCAAATGGTCGTTATGAATATTGAACTGGATGTCCTGTTATAGATGTAAATGTATTGTAATGTAATGTAATGTATGTATTGTAAATGTATTGGATCGCCAAATCGTATATCTCACTGACAATAAACGTGCTATAAACACGATGCATGAATGGATTGGAGTTGAGAAACTTCCATGTTAAATAGGGAACACACAAAACCACCACGTTTTTTACTGTGCATAATTGTAGTGTGTTAATTTAATTTTAAAAGTTAATGCGCATTTAATATCATTAATGCGTGTTTTAAGCATTCAATATCAAATTGTATCTGAAATATTGACCAATATATTCAATAAGAATCGCTTTTATTAATAACTGCATACGTCCATATTTTTTAATCAATTTTAAAGATTATAATGTATACAAAATGCAACTCGCTAATAACATGTTTCCCGCTTGTTTGTTTTTACGAAGGCTGCAACCAAAAGGACTATAAAAGACGACGTCTCTGTTGGTCTCTCTACCTGCATCAAGGAGGTCAACAACATCCACCATGAAGGCTAACATACTCTACATGTTCTTGGCCGTCGTTCTGACAGCTTCGTACGGTAGGGCAATAATTGCATGAATGTTTTTTCATTGGTTGAATAGTTATTTAATCTTAACTAGAACACGCATACTTAGTTTAAGATGAAGATAATATTATGTCCAAATTTTATTTGTATTGTTAATTTACAGTGAAAAAAAGGGCTCAATTCATGAATGTTTACTATTTTTACACATTTTGCCAAGTCGGGGACAAAACCAGAACATGTTATTGCATGCAAATATTCACTGAAATCATTAATATGTAACTTACAGCTCACCATTTGTAAACTCCGTGAAAAGCCAATACTTAATAAACATGGTGGATCTCTTCTAGCCAAACAGAAGTACGAATTCTTTTGAGTCGTCATTGTATTTATTTGTTCTGCTTCTTTATACTCTATTCCAGTCCTTGGAGTTCCCAACTACTACGGCGGTAAGTTGCTCGAACTGACCGAACATCTTAAATGGCCCAATAAAATTAAAAGCATGTAATATATATATCCTTTGAAGATAATCGGGCAGTTTGTTTTGTGCATTAATTTCATTAATTTACCACTCGAATTTTTGTTTTCTATGTTTTACAAAATTATATTGAAAAAAAGTTATTTTATCACAAACCTACTTACTGCGCATACAACACCATCGTTTGGTCTGTTTTTTTGTGCAGGCATTGGCGAGATTGGTGGTGGTGGCCAAAACATGTACGAATATGGCGGCGAACCGATGGGAGGCTGCGGAATGATGGACGAATATGACGACGAAACGATTGAGAGCGGCGGAATGATGGACGAATTTGATGGCGAGTTGGGTGTAAAAATGGTAAACGACCGAGATTGTGGAATGATGGGCATGGGGGATGATAGGCTGCTGGTGTCGTCCTTATGGGTTCAGGTTGTGCCCGCAAGGAACGATCTATCGGGGCGATTGTCATTGCTTTTGGTGGGGATGCCGGATTAAGTGCTGCTTCTTGTAGATGTTGCAAATGAGTGCATAGAAATAAAGAACAGGTACGATGCTGGTAATGATGTCACAGAAAATGATATCAGTAAAGTCTGGTTGGTCTAGAAGGGATGCGAGAAAGCGCATTTTAGCGATGCCGTTACAGCCAAAACAACTATACATAAAACATTTCACTGTGAAAATATATACTTATTTTATCAGTTTATCACGGGTATATGATTTCAGCATATGAATTGTGGACATTAACACTTGGTTATGCTTTAAATAAGAATTCTTAGAAGGCTCGTCTATTTCCAAACAGGCAATTAAAATTCTGATATAGCGTCCATAGAGAACATGCTCTTAATAAAAATGTGTTTCAGTGAATTATTTCAAGTATGCATTCAAAGGCTCTAATTTAAGTAATGCATGGCAATTGATGATTTATGAAAGTTGTCTATATGTCTGCAGATTCAAAAAAAAAATCCAACACATTTTATTTCGACATTGCATGTACAATTATGAACAAAAGCACAACCATGTAATACAATCAGAAATGAACAGAATAACATATGCATTACATCTAAGGTAAGCTATCTAATGCATGTAATTGTGTTTTGAAAAAAACATTTATGGTGTATAGATGAAAAAAAGGACAAATTTCAGTGTGTATAGATCACCATGAATGTTTTAATTGAACTATCAGATGAAAAAGGCATAGATACAAACAATAATAGGTGCATATAATAATAAAGACATTTTTCATTGAGTAAAGACAAACAATGATGAATAAGTTGTTATAACAGATGATAAGGCATAGAAACAAAATAATAATAGGTGTTTATTATTGTATAATTAAGATTATGCAACAAAGACATACAATAGTTCCCATTCAAATTCAAACGATTCTAAATTATTTTTTTAAATTACTATTTTTTTCAAGTTATCATATTCGTACGTTATGTATTTCTTGGCTCCAGCTTTGCTTGGAATGCATTTATTTATCATACATTTGTATAAGTATAGCTTTATAAACAAANTCTATAGTATTTCGTAAAAAGCATACTGTTTGGTGAAAGCACCTTTGGAATGAAAGATACAAATAACGGGTCACGTAGGAACGGTAGGATCAGTCTTAATTGCTCGTAAACATGTCAAGTCTTATTTCCGAAATATATATCACTAATTGAAATCTTCAGGATTCAAACAGATAAAGATCCGTCTCTGAATCCTGGTATGATTTCCTATCGTCTTCCTATAGTTTTGATAGTGTAAGTGTTTCCTTATCAAAAGCTGGTGTTTTCGAGTATACTTAATAATTGTTTTTATTTAAGTAGCAAACAAACAATACCGAGGTCAGCCAAACGTAAAGATACAATTAAGTGCATTACTACAAGGGTCTAACTGATTATTAAACTAATATTAGATAGGTCATTGTTATACTAAGATGGAACTTTTTGATTGTTGTATTCGAAGAGAAGACAAATAAAGTGTTGTTTTTCTGACGCACATCCGTACAAATAAACAACTTCTAGACATCCGTTATTTAGATATATAAAGACGACATCGACGTTTTTTGTTCATCGACTGCAGAGAATTTCTGGCTTCTAGGGTGTGTACTTTGTGTTTATTGATTCTTTCAGATCATGTATCAATAACCCTTTTTTTAACAGATTTGATCGCGTATTTTGACACATTATTAATGATAACATTTCGAGAGCACAGTACGTAAAATAAAATTTCAGCAAATTGTATTTTTCGTTATGGTATTAACAGGTTAATCAGTTTGCAATGTGTGAACAGTGCAATCGTAAAACAAAATGATATCATATTGAAAATCTAGACGGCTTTAGGTATCACAACATTGTATTATAACTGACAGTGTGATCAAATGTTTCAATATATATATTATGCATAACTTTATATTACACATTAATTATTTTTTGCAATATGTTGCTGACATAGAATTATATTCAATATGCCACAGTCGTGTGGTAAAAAAACACTCAGTGTCTGTGCATAAAACGAATTGATTTACAAAGGAATGGAGAAATAATATCGGTCGCCTAATAAAACAACAGCAATTCACATCTTGTCATTATTATGAAAATGTCGAAGCATATGCGATATATACAAATGTTCAAATTTGAAGTTAAATAGTAGATAAATTAATAACTATTTAATGTTCCAAGGCTTGATAATTATCCTATGTGTGTCGAATGGTCCTCTACATAGCTAAAATGTGATGAAAAAAATAATAATGAGGCAGTTGCCCCTCATATGAGTCGAAGTTTGGATCTTGAATCATTTTTGCTGAATTCGGTAATCTTCGCTTAAATTAATTCCAACATGAACAGAAACAATGTGTTTTGGAAAATTAACAGATTTCTGTTACCGAATAAACTCATTAAAGTGGGAAACTTTATCATCATAACAAGTTTATACAAAAGGTTTAAGAAAACAAATTACACGACCTACCTTACCTATTATTTTGCATAGTATAACATTATGCAACAGCATATTTTTTGCCAAAAAGTTCTGTTGTTCTGCAGCCATGTTTCCACTTTCTTTAAATTTCACGTAACTGCGTGTCACCATCGTCTGCTTAAGTTGGCTTAACACATATATCAAATGGTCGTTATGAATATTGAACTGGATGTCCTGTTATAGATGTAAATGTATTGTAATGTAATGTAATGTATGTATTGTAAATGTATTGGATCGCCAAATCGTATATCTCACTGACAATAAACGTGCTATAAACACGATGCATGAATGGATTGGAGTTGAGAAACTTCCATGTTAAATAGGGAACACACAAAACCACCACGTTTTTTACTGTGCATAATTGTAGTGTGTTAATTTAATTTTAAAAGTTAATGCGCATTTAATATCATTAATGCGTGTTTTAAGCATTCAATATCAAATTGTATCTGAAATATTGACCAATATATTCAATAAGAATCGCTTTTATTAATAACTGCATACGTCCATATTTTTTAATCAATTTTAAAGATTATAATGTATACAAAATGCAACTCGCTAATAACATGTTTCCCGCTTGTTTGTTTTTACGAAGGCTGCAACCAAAAGGACTATAAAAGACGACGTCTCTGTTGGTCTCTCTACCTGCATCAAGGAGGTCAACAACATCCACCATGAAGGCTAACATACTCTACATGTTCTTGGCCGTCGTTCTGACAGCTTCGTACGGTAGGGCAATAATTGCATGAATGTTTTTTCATTGGTTGAATAGTTATTTAATCTTAACTAGAACACGCATACTTAGTTTAAGATGAAGATAATATTATGTCCAAATTTTATTTGTATTGTTAATTTACAGTGAAAAAAAGGGCTCAATTCATGAATGTTTACTATTTTTACACATTTTGCCAAGTCGGGGACAAAACCAGAACATGTTATTGCATGCAAATATTCACTGAAATCATTAATATGTAACTTACAGCTCACCATTTGTAAACTCCGTGAAAAGCCAATACTTAATAAACATGGTGGATCTCTTCTAGCCAAACAGAAGTACGAATTCTTTTGAGTCGTCATTGTATTTATTTGTTCTGCTTCTTTATACTCTATTCCAGTCCTTGGAGTTCCCAACTACTACGGCGGTAAGTTGCTCGAACTGACCGAACATCTTAAATGGCCCAATAAAATTAAAAGCATGTAATATATATATCCTTTGAAGATAATCGGGCAGTTTGTTTTGTGCATTAATTTCATTAATTTACCACTCGAATTTTTGTTTTCTATGTTTTACAAAATTATATTGAAAAAAAGTTATTTTATCACAAACCTACTTACTGCGCATACAACACCATCGTTTGGTCTGTTTTTTTGTGCAGGCATTGGCGAGATTGGTGGTGGTGGCCAAAACATGTACGAATATGGCGGCGAACCGATGGGAGGCTGCGGAATGATGGACGAATATGACGACGAAACGATTGAGAGCGGCGGAATGATGGACGAATTTGATGGCGAGTTGGGTGTAAAAATGGTAAACGACCGAGATTGTGGAATGATGGGCATGGGGGATGATAGGCTGCTGGTGTCGTCCTTATGGGTTCAGGTTGTGCCCGCAAGGAACGATCTATCGGGGCGATTGTCATTGCTTTTGGTGGGGATGCCGGATTAAGTGCTGCTTCTTGTAGATGTTGCAAATGAGTGCATAGAAATAAAGAACAGGTACGATGCTGGTAATGATGTCACAGAAAATGATATCAGTAAAGTCTGGTTGGTCTAGAAGGGATGCGAGAAAGCGCATTTTAGCGATGCCGTTACAGCCAAAACAACTATACATAAAACATTTCACTGTGAAAATATATACTTATTTTATCAGTTTATCACGGGTATATGATTTCAGCATATGAATTGTGGACATTAACACTTGGTTATGCTTTAAATAAGAATTCTTAGAAGGCTCGTCTATTTCCAAACAGGCAATTAAAATTCTGATATAGCGTCCATAGAGAACATGCTCTTAATAAAAATGTGTTTCAGTGAATTATTTCAAGTATGCATTCAAAGGCTCTAATTTAAGTAATGCATGGCAATTGATGATTTATGAAAGTTGTCTATATGTCTGCAGATTCAAAAAAAAAATCCAACACATTTTATTTCGACATTGCATGTACAATTATGAACAAAAGCACAACCATGTAATACAATCAGAAATGAACAGAATAACATATGCATTACATCTAAGGTAAGCTATCTAATGCATGTAATTGTGTTTTGAAAAAAACATTTATGGTGTATAGATGAAAAAAAGGACAAATTTCAGTGTGTATAGATCACCATGAATGTTTTAATTGAACTATCAGATGAAAAAGGCATAGATACAAACAATAATAGGTGCATATAATAATAAAGACATTTTTCATTGAGTAAAGACAAACAATGATGAATAAGTTGTTATAACAGATGATAAGGCATAGAAACAAAACAATAATAGGTGTTTATTATTGTATAATTAAGATTATGCAACAAAGACATACAATAGTTCCCATTCAAATTCAAACGATTCTAAATTATTTTTTTAAATTACTATTTTTTTCAAGTTATCATATTCGTACGTTATGTATTTCTTGGCTCCAGCTTTGCTTGGAATGCATTTATTTATCATACATTTGTATAAGTATAGCTTTATAAACAAAATAGCATTATTTATTGCACTATCAGACTTTGTCCAATATCCAAGTAGAAATATTGGCATATTAATGAAAGAAAAATATTGACCTGGTACCATTTCATCAATTATTGCTTTAGATATCTGACATTCCCAGAATAAATGCTCTAAAGTTTCTTCACGTTGTTTGCAAAAAGTACATAATGGATCATCAATTATTTTCATTTTGTTCAAAAGACTATTTGTTCTAAGTATCCTATGAATTATTCTGTATTGGAACCACTGTACCTTTACATCATTTGTTATTAAAAAGGGTAGTTCAAAAATGCATTTCCATTCATTTTCATTAATTATTGTATTGAGTTTTATACCCCATTTTGTTTTAACTGAAGGTTGTTCATTGTTTTTATTTATAATTTTGTACAGTCTTTTTGCTCCAGATTCATTTTCGAATTTTAGTTGTGATAATGGGGGCAAAAAGGGTTTGATAATATGTTGGGTAGGACAGGGTATACTATATTTTTCAAAAAAATAATTATAATTATAATATGTTCATTATACACTCAATATTTTAAAAGCTGTACATTATGGCGATATGTAAACGGACGACTTAAATCCCAGTGATCGGGGGGTTAATGTCGAAGTCGGCTGAAGATCGTTATCGAAGCAGACTATAAACCGCAACGTTTACTTTAACTTTATGACGATTGTACGTCAATTAATGATATATAATATATTTACGCAGACCTATATTGTTCATTTAGCCAATGATATGTCATTCATAAAAAAGTCTAACTTTCCATTCTTTCATGAGAAGCACCCGTTAGGACGGATTTTTCTGGCAATATATACATCAACAATGAATTATTTTTTAATCTTTGCAATACAAATACATAAATAAATATCAATATTTAATAACGTTTAAGTTAAATAACAATCTAACAAAATATGATATACGTTGATACCAGGCAATACGATCTTGCAGTTGTGTTCATTAACGGGTTGGATGAGTATTTCTATTAATTATCTTTATAATTTTTCAAAATTGATATGTTGAAATAGTAGTTCTTGTTTTAGCACAGTAAAATGTTAGGGATGTATTCGTCCCAAGTCAAATATAATTTTCATAAGGACAGTTTTTGAAGTGTTACTTGCTTTCTTGCTTCTTTCTATANACAAACACGACATAGTTTAACATGTGTTTGTTAGTTTTATGATGTTGTCCAGCCATGACAAGATTAAGTCGAAAGATGTGTACCTGTACATGTATAACCGTGCGGACAGACAAAAAGAGGAGCCTTGTCAAAAGTACAACATTAACATCTTTTCACATACTCGTAGGAAAGTGTACATTTTCACAAAGGTATGTGTTTGTTTGAGTCTATGGTATAACTGTATTTGATAAAATGCATATAC